>SMSQ01020357.1:7030-22206 GCA_019453375.1 Ctenoplectra terminalis | reverse complement strand
TTCTTACCGGACCTTTTGATTGATGTACTCGTTGCAAATTTTTCCAGGCTTCATTTGATGTTTCTGCTCTTTTTACATGGTTCAACTGATTTTCTTCCACGCTCAGCAATATCAAGGCCAGCGCTTTTTCATCCTTCTTAGACCAGTCTCGTTCATTTTCTTCAGTTTTTATTTCCGTTCCATTCGTGTATTGCCATAATTCATTATACACTAACAGGCTTCGCATTTGAATCTTCCAGGATTCGTAATTTTTCTCTCCTAGCTTCTGGATTTGATTCGGATTCATTCTGGATTTTAATTACGCACACTCGCTACCCAATTGCCAGAGCTATCCTGGGCCCATAACCTGTTGGGTTGAGACTTGGGCTAAGACTAAACCGGACGACCGGCACAACGTGGTCGCCGATCTTCATTTTACTATAACTAACTTCACACATCTCGCCATACGCAGGCGCGTAGATATTTCGCGGTATTTCCAACAACGTTAAACTAGACTGGACATTTTATTTCGTTTCTTTATATTTAGTTCTGAGGTACGAAATATATTCTGCTATATTTAAATATAATTTAGTGGAACGTTTTGTATCTAGATATATTACTGGTTATGAAAATATGAAAATTCAGCCAAATTATTGATAGTTTTTAATAGTAGATCAGAGAATATGAATTAGTTGTTATACACAGTAAATTGTGGGGATGATTCTTAAAAGAACTTTTTAGAATTCCTTTTTATTAAAAGAGATTAGATATTATTTCTCTAAGAAATAATTTTCTAACGAATATTTTTAATGCAAAATTATGAAAAATAGTGCATATTGGTATATTAAAGTTGATTACTCAGAAATTAAGAAGTATGTAAACATTTTTACGTAAATATTAGCATAGAAAGAGTCTGAATTTGAAAAGACCTACCTAGGATCGTTCGCAAAAATTCTGAGTTACTTATTGTAGTGGGTAATTTACAATTGTGCAAGAAATACCCGGCCATTAGTTTGTCGTTCTAATTGACTGACTCGTTACGCGAATTTCCAGAATTTCCATAACTTAATTTGTGCAAAGTCGGTGATTGATTGAGAAAGTTAGGCGGCGTGTCAGCGAATCTACTTTAATCGGTTTCAGTTCAGCACTGGCTAATCTAATTCACGATGATCGGTTTGGTATTTATAATTAAGGGAAAAGTGACTATCTGACGATACGCCGCCGCTTACGCAGCTCGACCTAAGTGAGTCAATCAATCAAGAAGATTACATTCTTGCCGGCGAAAGTTTCGAGTCAGTCGTAAATTTTAAACGAGACTAGGCGCTGCAACACCTTCCGTTTACAATCGATACACTTTACCTCATCTTCTGAGGCACTTTCGACGGAACTCGAGCGTTCAGAACGGATGCGTTTCCATTTAGAGGTTCGCGAGTGAAGTACACGTGTAGTTGCAGGTTCTTAATCGAAGAATGTTATCATCGTAAACTTTATATTTTTTTATGCATTTATTTATTCAAATTCGGTTCAGACGCTGAGTTTATGAATTAGGAACGACTGAATTTCTGTTCAACAAATATTCAACAACCTTAATATGAAAATAAAAATTTAATATTAATTATCGACACTAGAACTATCGACGATTTAAGTATACCTGCTTTAGCAAAGAATTCAAAGTAGTAACCGTTTGAAAAAAAAAAAAAATATAAGATACAGTGAAGATAAATCTTTATTAATATTTTTTTATGCATTTATTTATTCAAATTCGGTTCAGACGCTGAGTTTCTGAATTAGGAACGAATGAATTTCTGTTCAACAAATATTCAATAACCTTAATATGAAAATAAAAATTTAATATTAATTATCGACACTAGAACTATCGACGATTTAAGTATACCTGCTTTAGCAAAGAATTTAAAGTAGTAACCGTTTGAAAAAAAAAGAAAATATAAGATACAATGCAGATAAATCTTTATCAATATTTTTTTATGCATTTATTTATTCAAATTCGGTTCAGACGCTGAGTTTATGAATTAGGAACGAATGAATTTCTGTTCAACAAATATTCAACAACCTTAATATGAAAATAAAAATTTAATATTAATTATCGACACTAGAACTATCGACGATTTAAGTATACCTGCTTTAGCAAAGAATTCAAAGTAATAACAGTTTGAAAAAAAAAAAAAAAATATAAGATACAATGCAGATAAATCTTTATCAATATTTGTTTATAATTTGTCTTCAGATATGAAATTGACTTAACACTTTTGAAAATAACAGAATGGTTTCATTTCTGCCATAGAGTTACTCGACATACTTTTAAATCATAACAAGATACAATTACATTAATATTCCGGCATGTTTTACCGTTTAGATTATTCAGATTAAAGTTAAAAACTTCGTAGCGCATTCAGAGTCATCTCCTTTCCCCGAAAATTCGTTCGAACGACAAAAACAAGTACTTGAAGATGATGCTGGTTCAGCTAACCTGAAACTTTTCAAAAGCGAAACCTGCTTGCCAATAACTTCGTTGAATGAAAAGTTTTGAAAAAGCTGAAACGCACAACAGTGCTCAAAACCTTGGTTCCTGATAAATTCTTTCTTTGGCGAGAGAGACCCAGTTAACGATAACAAAAGGAACGGATCGGAAAGTTGGTTGGAACGCGAGCCAGCAAGGAAGTTCTAAATCAGCAACTTCTATACAGATTACGCAACCAGCATCTCTAGACTTTTAGTTTTACTACTGTTTTGTAACGTGTTTCGACTTATGCGTTTTGTTATTTAAAAACATCGTATCTGAATGTACGTGTACAATATGCTGTTAAAAAATTTGTGTTCATTTCGTACTGGATAACCGATGTATAATTGAAGCCTTAGTCCTTCGAAATTTTATAAATTTACTATGATACATTTTCCGGGATTTTTCATAATTTTTTTGTAAAAAAGACGGCTAAAAATTTGTGTCCCTTGCATTATGTATTTTTTCGTGTATTCTTCGTTTTATTTTTTTTTTTTTTTTTTGTACTTTTCTGTGTGGTAGGTTTAGTGTTAAAGATACAGGTATATCTAGGAAATATGTACTTATTAAAAACTTATTAAATTATTTAAAATTACATATTTAATTAATTACTTTGGTACGAATGAAAGAAAGGATAAAGAAAGCAGTGAAAGTTCCTTAATATCTATTTTTTTTTATATAAATAAATATACTTCAGCCGTCCGTAGTTCTAGTTCTAAACAATACAAAATAACACCCCAAAACGTGCATCAAGTAATTCAATTTACTATCTAACAGAAACACGAGATCGATTCATTTAATAAGAATCACGGTTCGTTGTACCATCCTGTTCGCGAAATTGAAACAACCAAACCGGAGAACATGCACAATACTTACACAAATAAACGGAACTCCTCCCTCGAACCTAGAAGCACAGTTAGCTAAAGAACAGAGTTAAAAGCGAAAAATTCGACAGAGTCGGGAAACGTGCAAACAATTGTTCCATCCGGGACGAAACTCGCTCCAACAGTCGGCGCGAACTCCAAAACCCGCGATATTTACCGGCAACTCGAGCGCTGTCAACAGGAAGCCGACTCGCTCGCGAATAGAAAAGCGATGTAACCAATTAACGCCAGGAACAGCAGACAGGAAGACGGTTGCTCGCAGGTGGATCCGGCGAAGTTGAAGACAACCGCGTTCGGCGCAAAGTTTCTAAAAAGGGCCCTGTATCCAGCGCTTTCGGAAAACCCTTCTCTCGGAAGACCTAGTTAACCGTGCCCGTGGAAACGGAGAGCCAAAAGTTGCCAGAAGCGAATAGGACGGCGGTTAATTGTCAGCCGGAGCGGAACGCCCGGTGTTAGCGTAAAATCGTGGCTGGCCCAGGTTGGAAAAGAGAATAGGATGGAGAAACAGGGAGGACAGGGGACAGAGCAAGAGAAAACGGAGGGAAAACAGGGTTGGAGAACTTGAAATTCTCGAACGGTTTGCAAAGTTTCGGATAGTTTGTTGTAATTAGCGACGCAGACGGTGACCAGTGGCGTCGTTTCAGGCCGAAAGATGAGGCTAATGTTCCCGATCGAGCGAGCGATTCCGATCGAAACGGGTCTGGAACTTGAGGATCGTACTCCCTTAACGCAGAAGCACGACCGAACCGACCCGGTCCCTGCAACTATTTTAACTGCGACCCAACAATCGAATCTCCATTTGCTCGGACCCGCTTTTCCGATCCCGGACCACCAGCCCTCTAATCCGCGTTTGACCAACGTGTTTGACCTGGAAACTTTGTTCCAGTATTCGTTTCAGCACCGCTCCAATTTTCTTGCCTCCGTTCGGCTATGGTTGCGACCACCTCATCCGCATCTTCTATCTTTGCCTCCTCTTTGCGATAATCGGATTTCCTTTGATCCTTTCGCGAACCTTTCGCTCGTTACTTCCTGCTTGTTTCGCGTATTCTCGAGCGGTTAATTGTTTGCGTTGAGGAGAGATCTTGTTCCTTCGTTGGAGGACGGTGGAGTTGAGTAGGAGAGAGGCATCTTGGTGATTTCTTTGTTGGAATTCAACCTTTTGATTTATTTACTTGTTAATTTGTAGCGCGCGCTCAGTGTTGTTCAGTTTGAACGGTAAGATTGAGTCGTTAAATTGAAGAAAGTGATACAAACGATGGGTACCTTTTTTTTTGTTGAATAAAAATTGTTCTAATGATTGGGTAAATTGTTTCGAGGTATAGGCGAGCCCGTGACTGTCACGGGTTAGTCATTTAACGGTCTATAAGTAGAATTGTTTTTTCTTGTCAGGAAAGAAATGATTAATTACAATTTTTTTCTTTGGTTTAAGAATTTTTGAACCAATAATAATTATAAATGGATTATCTGGTATCAGTGCTGTGGTATATAAATAAAACTTACTGATACAGTGATAAGGAAATAAAATTGAATTAAAAGAATATAAATATATACGAATATTTAAACATTGTTAGCACGCGTGTTCCTTTAAGAGTTTTTTTATAATTACTTTCGAGAGTATTCTAAAATTGTATGTCTAATACTCTCAATACTGTGTACACGAATAAATTTAATTCTCGAGATGTACTCTTAAACAGACACGTATTCCAGATGAAGTTTCAATTTTACCTAGAACACGCAAGGATTACCTAATGAGTACACACGTACCTTATTCCCAAGTACGGTATTTTACGTATATAATTTACAAATTGCACTAATAGATAATATATTCCATTTCACGTTGACTTATCGCTGTAACTACTAAAGCGATCAAAATGACCAGTCATAATATTCTCATATAAATTTTATTTTACCGGCCTTTGAAAGATTCCGTGATTTTCTATTAAAAATATACATAATAATTCGTTTCTGTTACATTATATATATTTTTCGTTCTAGTGTTAATACCATTAAAAAATTAAGCGGTGCTTCGATTATTCTGTATTACAAATTAGTGACAAATGACGGAACAACTAATTCAATTTTTCGTTTTCAACAAATGAAATGTAATCGGAAACAATCCTGCGTAATTCACTATCCGGCTAGCGGAAAACATTATCAGCTTTCGATATCACCGTAGAGCTATTCGTGATCATTCTAATGGAAACTCCAATCCTTTTTCCTGGTTCATTAGTGGTATGATAAAACGTTCGTATCGATTTCGCGTTAATCCATGCCCATCAGCATCGATATACATCATATTCGTAAATCTGATGATGGTTGGGAACGCTCCCGATAATTTTTAATTAACCGAACGCGAACTCGTTCGTTCATTGTGTAACTGAAATCATTCGACACATGCAGATACGATTGAATTTACGACGATATTAGTTTACGCTACTATTTCGTGTTCGTACACACTACCGAAAACACCAGATATCGTGGTGATTAATTGCCTTATCGTGCAACGAGCTTATGAAACATCGTTGAGCCAACGTTAGAGGTATCGTCTAACATTTGCTCAGTTTAAACTACGAATTCGTGCATGCGAACAGGGAGGCAATTAATGGAAGGGTAAATAAGATTTTGTGGTTGAATGATAATACGTGGTTTTACTATTAGTATTCCTGTAATTAGAACAGGAACGATGTTTTCTAAGAATATTTTTTTAATTACAAATATCGTTATAATAGATACTTATAATTTTGTACAAAAATATCGAAATGAGGGTAACTGAAAATTGGTATTCGTTTGAAAATAAATATTTCTAGGCAGTAGTAAAATTACGGTGATAATGTAGAGTACAGTTGTGAAAATTTTATTTATATATTCTTCATATAATAAATTTTTGTTCTATTACCAATTATTTTTTACAGTTTTGTAACTTCAGATGTGATCAATTTACGGATTTTTTATTTTACTATGTTCGTTAGTTTTCCATATTTTTTCGAAATATCAGTTCTTTTTTTTTTTTGCTGTGCAATGTAGTATTTTAGTATGAAATATTGTAATTATTTTCTAGCCTTCGATACAATATTAAAATCGAAGTAAATGTAGCTTCAGGAATGTTATTAAAGTTGCATTAAATTATTCCAAAATTACGAATCCCTTTCCATACTTCAAGAAAAATAATCAAACATCCAAACAGAGCATTGAAAAATGTTATTTGTCAGTGATCAAAATTACATTCGTCCTACGTTATCGCTAAAAACAGTATCATTATCTTCCAAGTAAAGATTTCAAATTACAATAATCTCGAATAAATAACATCGAAATAATTTCCACAGGAACCACTCTTTCGCAATGTTTCAACCAACGAGTGCAAATCAAATCAGCGAACTCACTTACGTACTTCTACTCCATATCCCATTCGCATCAAACAAACAAAGAGCACAGAAATTATCCACAATCAACTTCGCCGATCGAACAAAACCTGCTCCCTCTATACCACTCGCAATCACGCAGGCAGCTCCGCGAGAATAGAGCACGGAAGTTAACGCGTTAAAGTTCGATCGAGTACGAACACTGAGCGCGCCAAAAAGCTCGTCGCACGAAAGTGCAAGAACCGAGGAAGGGGTCGGGTGCGAGTCTCGTTGGAATGCAGTTTCAAGAGGTAGAAATACTAAATCGTCGTACGTAGGGTAGCTCGCTCCAGTTCGAAGCACCGAGTGAAATAAAGGGCCCGGCCAGAACTTATCTTCGTCCCCACAGTTCCGGAAGATTCATTCGGCGGAACGCCGTTGGCGAGAAAGGATTCTTGGTCGTAGCAGCCTCTAGCCACTTGTCGGGGACGGGTTGCTCTCAGCCACGCTTCCAACGGAGCAGCTTATCACGATTACCGGGCCACGTAACAATATTAATCTAAAACTTGCTCGCTGAAAGTTCTCCGGTCCCCGCCGTCATTTAATTTTCTTCGAGTCTCGCGCCCTCCACGAAAAAGAAGAGAAGGTGTGGCGAGCTCTGTGGTGTTCTTCGTCACGTGGCACCCCTTCCTCCCCTCTTGCCATCCACCTAACCGGTGCTCTTACTTTCTTACCGAGCTTAGCGGAGCCTTATTTAAAGTCCTCCCACCCTGTTCGCGCAGGCTGGCTCGTGAACTCTTGCTCGAGTGGAAGCCAGGCCCTGTTCCGCTCGACTCTGATCATTTAAAAGTACAATTTGTCAATTTCTTCGTGGCTGCCAGGCCACTGGCACGTAGCCGATGCCCTATTCTTTCCCAGGAAGCCAGGCCGGCCTGCAAATTACCGTATTTTCGAGTCGACCTGCCAATGACCGAAGACGAACTACCCACGAATTTTACTAATTAATGTTTTTCCAACACCTTCCGGTTAGCGTCGAAAAGTTTTCTCCGCTGCTTCTTGCTCTTCTCGTTGCGCAACATTTTTTCTTCCCCTTCTCCTTTAACTTGCCGATACTTCTTTCCCGTGTTCTGCTTCTTGGCGCTTCTCCTACCGATCATCGGTTTCTCTGCCTCTCTTTCGTCGATCGTTCCGCGCCGAGCTTCACTCGCCGTGATCCTTCTTGAAGATTCGGTCGGAAGATTCTGTTGAAAAACTGTTCCTTCGCCGGTCGATGATTAATGTCCACGCGGTGACGTTAAGATTACTGGCCAGTGACGCAAGATTTTTGGACGAAGAGCCGAAGGGTCGAGTGAATTCGGTAGCTGATTTACGAGGCTGCAACGTTTCTCGTTAGGAGGAACGTTATTGATGGCTGGGCGCGGCTACTTACGTGTCACCCAGGTTGTAGAAGCGAAGTAAAGTCGGGTAGCTCGCTCGTCTGAGCCGCGAAGATACCATTCAGGTGAAAGTTGCTGCTTAGTTGAGGTTTATTACNTCTCGTTAGGAGGAACGTTATTGATGGCTGGGCGCGGCTACTTACGTGTCACCCAGGTTGTAGAAGCGGAGTAAGGTCGGGTAGCTCGCTCGTCTGAGCCGCGAAGATACCATTCAGGTGAAAGTTGCTGCTTAGTTGAGGTTTATTATGTTTTCATCTTGGATATCGCAGTGTTTATAATGTGTGCAAAGATATCTTAACTGGACACTAATGATATAATTTCTTATATGTCGTAGATCTACTTACTGCTGGATGAATTGCAGTGAAACAATTTTTAAATCAAACTCGTATTCGTAGCTAGAAATCTTTCACTTACTCTACAATTTTTTACTATTTTTATGCAAGATGAAGCTTTGCACAGAAGTAGGATACAGTTTAATTGATAACGTAGCCTTTGTGAATTTTTGCGGAGAAAAAGTTTGCTCTCTCTGTCATAGATCTTCCCTCAGATCTCTTTGTCTCGAAGTATCAGTGCTGTCCTTCGCTAATCATCTGTGACCGTTTCCATCGCTACGTTCGACACGATATGGTTGATATCAACGCTCTCAAAGCGCCCGAGTTTCGAACGAGCCGAGGTGTGAAGATCGACTGGATCCGTGTTGCGCTTCGGTGCCGTTTCCACTCTGATCCGATCCTCTCGGTCTCAGAAGCGTACTGCTTGCGTGTTCTAACGAGTCCGCCTCCCCGAGGTGCCCCGTGGATGCGACGTGGGCCGCGGACGAAGTCTTTCATGCTTCAACCTCTAACGTAACGAAAGGACTCGTCCGCAGAAAACGCTCTGCGATGTAACTGGATTTTTCTATCGCCCCTTTCGGAGTAGTGGAGGTAGCTCGGTGGTAGATTTTTTTCGCTGACCCTTCACGGTGAATGTAACAGGCTATACCTCGGCGCATCTTTCCAATTCGCCGGACAGTAACACTCAAATGTGACTGTTTCCATTCATTTAACTCATGTGCCCAGATTTTCGTACATTTACATCCGAATTACAATATAATTTCTTCTCACAGACTTCTCGCTGCGTTCCTCAATCCTCAACACCCTTATCGAACAAAAAACCACCCCAATAAATTCCCAACAACTCCGCAAAACAGCTGAACATCTTGAAAAAGGACTCGCAACGCTCTCGAGTCACTATTTTTTTCCGCGATGTAACAACCGTGGGTAGGTAGAAGGAGACAATCGCGAGATCGAAAGTCAAAGCAGCGAACGCGAGGTTCGCAGAGGAACTTACCGACGTAAACTCGCTAACTGGCGCCGTTGGACGACCGTAAATTTCGGTTCGTTCTCCGTGCTAGTTTCAGATCCGTAACTCGACTCAGCCCTTGCTCGATCGTCGTCGGCGGAAATTCCGCGAGGGATGCCATCGACCGCGTTTCTCATTGATTGCATTCTTTTGTACTTTGCGTCAGCGCGAACTTACCGACCGTCGGCCGGAAACTTGAACGTCGGCTGCCTCTGAAGCGTTCGAGCTCCGCGTGCTTGGTGGAAGGAAGACAGGAAGAGGGCGAGGAGGGAGCCGGAAGTTTTTCCTCGTAACTTCTGCCAGAATTCGGACGAGAAAGGGTAGGCGAATTGTTGGATAGGGGTGGATGCTGTGAGAGGGAGCGTAAAGGTCGCGCTACGGGGTAGGGATAAAGAAGTTAGAATTAGAGACCTGATAAAAGAGCCGGAATAAATGGTGGACGAATTTCATTAAGCGACGCTTCGGTTGGGAATTCGGTTTCCTTGGCTGTTTTTGTTCCGTCGCATTTGGCTGTTCCTTCTGGCACTAACTTTTCTGTGTTGGTGTAATTTATTGGACTCGGTCGGAGATGTTGGGATAGATAGATTATGTATTGCCATGTCGAATGTTGGAGGGTGTTTGAGGGAAATTGTGGAAAGTTACGAGGGTAGACACGAGAATCGACTTTTTAAAAAAAAATGACTGCAATTTATTGCGCTCGAAGTATTTTTTTTTTTTTTTTTACAGTGACACGTTGGTAATAGTCGAATGAATCGTGAGGAATGAATACGAAGGAATTGATCGTAATATAGTTACATTTTTTTAATTATATTTAACCTTTGACTCTCTGTAATAGAAATTTTTTTCTATTTGTTAGAAAAGAATTATAATTATAGTTTCTCGCTTTGATTTGAAAATTTTTGAATTAATAATTGCTGCGCATGGACTGTCTGGTATCAGTACAATGCTATGATAATGAAATTTAATAAAGAATATAGATACATAAGTACTAAATCACATTAACTGATGAGATGAAGTCATGAAGAGCCCTATGAAAATTATAAAAAAATACTTGTTTATCTTCGTGCTTTCTCAAAAATAAAATTTTATTAACACTGCTTGTACTAACGTTCCTATTAAAAAGATTTTAATCCTTTTTTTCTGGAAAATAAACAAAAAATTTAACGTTTAAGTAGAAAACTGTACTATATGCAAGACAGCACCTCGCTACTTAAGGGTTAAAAAAACTATAAATTATTGAATTTTTCAACAACATTACGCTACATATCATTAATTAAATAAACAAGATTAATGTACGATCTTGATAGTGAGGTAAAAATCCCTTTTCCTCGAAAGAATCTAAAAATGTATCGTTTAAGTAGAAAACACTAGGATATGTCAGACACCAGCTCACCATCAAAGCTTTAACGCTCTTAAAGCTACAGACTTGAGTCCTATGAAAAACCCATACACTTCCAACTTCTCGAGCTATTTCTGAACTCTATAACCGTGAACGATAACATTTCGAATAAGGAACATAAAAAAAAGAAAAAAAGAAAATATCAGTCAGTCGTGAAAAAAAAGAGCAACGAACTCGCCTCGGGATTAACACTTGCGTCCATCATCCAACCTTGTTTCAGCAGTTTCGCGATAAAATGCGGCAAGTTTCCCGCGCAATTTCTATAGATCTTAACTTACAGCCGGCTCATAATAAAGTTCACTTTAGTTCCCGGGTTTTTCCCGCGAAGTCGCATGTTTTTTACTTAAAGGCAGCATCGCTGCTGGCCGGGGTGACACTTTGATGCAGGGTTGCAAGTTTTCGGTGCAGGGGCAGAGGCTGGCGGCAAGTTTCGCGCTTGGTAAAACGGCGAAATTAATTACACTGGCTAGTCAGCGGGGGAGGACGCCAACGGCGAATTATCGATTTAATATAGTGGCACAGAGAGCACCCCGACGAGGGCTTTTATCGGGGATCGATCACCGATATTAAATGAAAATTGGAACGAGGCATTGCGTGGAGTCTATCCAACTTTCTTAAGAAGTTTCAACGCGGCCGATAAAACTGCCGATTGTCTTGGTACCAGTGTTGATTTTCTTTCCAATATCGAGTATATCAGGACCGGGTGTAAAGGAGAGCCGATGTTACAGAACTCTTGAAACGCTTTCGAAAGTTTCGGTCGAGTTTCTATGGAATATGAAAATGATGGAGATTTTCTTGTTTCTTTAAGTTGAAACACATTTCCTGCCAACGATTGTCTCCTCAGAGAACTCGAATGAATGTAATTGCTTGAAAATAACGTTTGTTTTATTAAAAGTTGTTGGTATCTTCTTGAGCGCAGGTTTTAGAGGGGTTTGGTTGATACTAAGGTGAATAAAGCGTTTGGAGATAGTTTTATTTTCATTTTTCTTAATTATTGTCATTGTTTAATATTTATTTTACTGTTATTATTGGCACTATTAAGTATTTGCCTGGAATAATTTATCTTTTTCATCGATGATATTGAAATTAGTTTATGGATAATTTGTATTTCTTGTTCATCAGTTTAAAGATGTTTGAGGTACTTATTAAACTTGATGTTTTGAGTTTAAAGGTCCAACATACAATATAATTATAAATATACTGTGAATTTTTATGTAAATTCATATTTTTGAGGATTATTGTAAAAGAAAGTAGAATTTCGGTAGAAAATTATTTCACCTACCAGGTATCATAAGAAGTATTATAATTTGTACGTTTTTTATATTTTTTTCATATTACGTACTTTTTGTGCAATTTTATACCTTCAAGTGTCCTATAAATGTAAAAAAATCCACGGTCTAACAGATGTTTAAAAATACATTCAATACTTTAATCGATTCATATTATATTTTGAAAATACAAGTATTTATCACATTTGTGAATAAACAATAACGCGTAAGAACTAAATAATTTCACAGAATTTTTATTACTCTTAGATTTTTTAAAGAACAGAATTATAGAGCAATCAGGTATTAACATTTTATCGAACGAAGGTAACCATCCTGTTTACGAAGATAAATGCGAGGAACTTCTTCAAAGGATATGAAATATGCAAAGTAATTGCAACGACTATGGTCCAAAGTTGATTCCTTGGCGGTTTTTCATACGCAAAGGGGCTGTAAAAGTGCGACTCATTTTCGTTGCTCTCCTTTTGTTCCAAATTCTCCAGAGTTATGTAATATAAGCGATGCAAATTTTTAGTTAATGCGACTTGGTACAAGTTCTGTTTCTACTTTATTTTTTCATTTTTTTTTCTCCGTGTATTCTGAACTGTTACTGTATTTGAAAGGAAAGACGAAACAGTTTCGTACATTTTACTCCGAATCTTCTGTTTGAAACAAGTAGAACGGAATAATGGAAACCATAACTTAGCCGAACAGCTATGACTGTTCAAGCAAAGTATCCTAAAAGTTTCAAATCTCTCAGAAGAACTAAATCCTTTAGATATCTGTCTGACAAATTGAAAATCATGTCACCAGCGATGACACTTTTAGATAATTACAGAAATACGAACACAGTAGACAATCCCAGTCACCGTGCGATTGTTCAAAGTCGCTCGTTTGCCGGCGCGTAATTAAGTTATCGCACTTTCATGCCGAATTTCAATGGCTCGTCCCGAACAAGCCAGCGGCGGTTGTAAAATTCGCGTTTTCACGCACAACAAATTGCAAATTATACCGGTCTCGTTATGATTCATGGAATATTCCCTAAGCGACGCTGATGCACGCTCGCTCACAAAGACCGTGGCGTTCGCGAGTTCCTCCGCTCGTTCTGGATCCGTGCTAACATCGAAACCCTTTTACATTCTGCGCTCATGATAATCCGCTGGCTCGCGGCGCTAACGCGTTGTAAATTTCCCAAGAAATTCTCGCCGGTCCAGCGAATTACCCGACCAGGAGCGATTTAATCGGGCGGACGTCGCGTTTCGTCTACGCGGATTAGCTACCGGTTAAAATCTTATTAAAACACACATAGTGATTTAAATCTATTTTTCTTCTGTCTCTTAACCTTTCGTTGCATAATTTTTTTAATCTTGAAAAAAAAAATACTTAAACTCTTACTAATCACAATAATAAGAAGGTAGGAACGATCAAGATTTTTCTCTTTTAAAATTTTACCGCAGGAAACATGAGTTTCAAAGAATTTTTGTAATTAAATAAAATAGTAAAAATTCACTTAACTGTAAATTCTATCGAGGAATTTTGTTGAAATTATTAGTTTATGTATGCTGGTAAATTTATCCAGTTCATGCGGTAGAATTAAAATTATAAATTCGTCTAATCTTAAAGTTATACGAGTTTAGTTAATTTATGAAACTTGTGGCGAGAAAATACTTAATAGTTTGCTCGTGAAATTGTTGAATTATGGTATTTGATATTTATATAACAGAGTTAACTGAGCAGTATAGATACTGCTCTAGATGAATTATAGATACTGCTCTATTAAAAGTATAGCGTTTCAATTTAATATACATTGTAGGATTGTTTTATCGACCAGGAGATGGCGATGCCAAGCGGTAATTATCGACCGAGATCGATGGTCATCCCTTTCGTTTTATTGGTCGAGGTTGTAAAAAATCAAAATGTCGAGTGAAAGTGAAACTGTGAGAGCGTGTGTCCATTATAAGTTGCAATATTTAGTGTAAATTCAGTGATCAAATGTAACTTTAAAGAAGAAGCCAAAGTGTAAGGAAGAGTTTCATTGAAATCTCTCCGCATACATAATTTGTACCAATAATAACTGTATTTTTCTTTTCTGTTGCAGGTAAGCGTTCGATGTCATTGTACCTCTTCTACGCTATCGTATCGAGAATAAAACTATGGGTGAGTCATAATGATACAATTTGAAAATTCACGTGCGTCACTTTTAAAGTTTTGCGACGAATTACTAATAAGGAGATAAGATATATGTCCAAAAAACATCACACCTTTCACATACTTTTTTTTTTACTTCTTTCTATTATAAGTTTAATTTAAAATGGTCGCGGTAACAATAGAGTCATTAGGTTTCACGCGTTACTCAGTCGGAGCCACTTGAAACTTCTTTCCGTCGAGCTCCAAGGTTCTGTTCATGTTTCTCGCGTCTGTAGAACGCGAAAGGTATTAGCGTCGAAAATTTCAAGGCCCTGAAAGGTAATGTTTTTACATCGCCGAGTCGCGTTCGTCCGTCGAAACGTGTTCTCGTTTGTGTATTAGGTGTGTTAGTCGTGTTTCGGTTCTCCTCTCGGTAACATCGTTATAGTTATAGCAGCGCGTTAACGCGTCGCATAAAACTCGGTAAAAATGATATAGCGCGATCGTTACTGGTCGAACATAGTGAGTGGTGTTTACGAAGCGATCGTTTTTTATTCGAACGCGTTTCGCCGTGTGATGCTCTATTTATAGCCGTTTTAATATCTGGATTTCGTTCGAATTTAGAGTCATATGATGAGTTTCCAAAGGCACAACAGAAAAAAGACAAAGACGATCATTCTTCTGTAGATAAATCTAGTGTTTTATGATAATTTGCTAGCTTCGTTTGTCTCAAGTAGTATCGGAATTATTAAATTAAACGATTTATAGAAAATACGGTACTGTAGTATCTTTGAAACGCGATTATGCTACTGAATACATAAATATTGAAACGTAATTGAATAGTTTTTGTAGCGACAGTGTTATCTTCATATTTTTAACAATTTTTTGT
>SMSQ01020356.1:0-14580 GCA_019453375.1 Ctenoplectra terminalis | reverse complement strand
ATATTGCTATTGCGATTCGTTAATACATCTAACTATTATTTGTTCCTGCATCGTCTATGCATCGTGGATTGTTCTTAATTGGTACTCGCGTAGATTCCCTGAATTATGGAAACAAAGTTAATCGCACGGATCGATTCTCTGGAACTGACCGAACTGCAATTTTCCTCTACCGATCTATTACCGAGCTCAATAATTTTAGAAACAAATTTAGATTTTTCGATTCAACTATTTTGAAACTTATTATTCTCAACAATTGTACTGTACATAATTATTTCTAATTCATTGAATGCATTAATTATGAAATATATCAGGATAATTAACGATCGAATGATCTGATCATAGCCCTAATTGACGGGTCTTAATCAAATATACTGCCAATAGAGCTAGCGCATCGTTGAATGTTCATAGAAGGTAATTGTTTGTAATTGCACGTTAATGTTGTATATTAACGGTGCAACGTTTAATGAATTATTATGCAACAGCAAGTAGAATGCAGACGCTTTTTATGCAGAACGTTAGAAATTTTAACTCTCTCGTTCCGCTCTCCCAGTCAGAATATACACAGGACGGAGGAATTCCTCGCTTCCGACATTTTGGGATTCAGGAAGGACAACGAGTCGCATAATAATTCGTGTACAAACGCCCCAGCGCAAACATTCTGTCGTGATGTCGCAATCGCCAAGGCTGAATCGCGAAAATTGCCCGCAAGCCGTGCCACACCAAATCCCGTCTCTTAGCGCGATTGTTTACAACGGAAACGCGACAACGGGAAAAGCAATGTTCCAGAGTCTAGATACCAGAGTCTAGAGAATTTCTCTTTCATGGTGAATTTTAATTACCGGTCCACCAGAAATTAACTATAATTGAGTGTCACAACAAACTATAAACGCGTAACGCGCTTCTCTTTAAAAACGCCAACGAAATAGTTTTAAATCGTGCACCAAGTGTGATTCGTGCATAGTGCACTGTTGTACACGGCATGCACGAATACCCTAGTTAACGATTCAACCGTTAGAAGATAATCAAGGCGTAAACAGAAGCTTTTGAAGCAAGGAGTTTAGTCAACCGTCCTTTTTAAAACCAGTAAAGGGTATGAAAATGAAGATTCGTAAAGTCGAAAGCAACTAGATTCGATAAACTCGAAACCTTTGTTTCGAGCAAATGGGAAGAGCTAGCTTCTCTTTAAATCTCTGTGTGGTTTCCTATCGAATTTTCTATCGGCGGTTTTCTACACAGAGAATTTGCCTTGACTTTTCCCGATTCTCCGCTTTACGAAGTTATAACGCAAAGAAGAATAACGGATGGTTGATGGGCTGTTGGATTTCTAAGCTAAAGGGTACGTCGGAGGTACATTTTCCTTGATTATGCGAATGGAACAAAAGGCAGAAAAATGCAGGAAAAGGCAGAAACAAGCCAATGCCACTGACTCTTGCATGCTTGCGCCAACTTTTTAAAGTCGCGTTACCGAATCGACTAATTGCATCCGAACCACGCGAACAATCTTGCCGTTACGGGAATAACTACGAGATGTGTACCAGCCAGCTGGAAGCAACTGGAGGTAAATAGGATAAGAAAAGGTTTTAATTTAGCCACGTTTTGTTTTTACTATTACAAAGAGCGCCGACCACGATAATTTACTCTAGGTTATTATCGTTTTGCATTCCTTTCATTCTATTTTGTTTTAAATTTCCGGTTCCATTCGATTCATTGTCAGTTAGATCGTTAGGATCTCGAAGGGCGGGCAGGTACGATTGTTTCCCTCCCTCCTTAGTCGTCGGGTAATTGAACCTACGTTGCGCTGTAATTGAAAAAAACTTTCTCAGATTTCACAGAAAGTCGGGAAGCTCGTATTCGAGGAGGAAGATTGCAAACGAGCCTGCTGGTATTCGCTTTATCACTCGTGCCACATTTCTTCGACGAAGCAATTCGTTTCTTGGATAAATTTTATTCGAATGCAGAAGCAGCTGTTTCTTTCAATTTCCATCGATCGGGCGTGTATTGACGCCCGATATAAGAGAGAGAATACTTTTAAAGAAAGGTAGTTAAGAAGAGAAAAATAAGTTTCGATCGGGTCTGCGAAATTTTGTTGCTCCCTCGTAGAAAAATAACTTCCTTCGGAGAAAGCGTGGATTACTGTTCTCTATCGAGAAGGACGAAAGGACCATTGGAAACTATCTTGACTGCAAAGAATAGAATAGAATAGAATGTGGTTTTGACATTGCCTCGAGTGAACGAGGTAATTTGTTTCATTGTGCTTTATCGACGTACGCGTTCACCTATTTCCTCGCAATTATAACAGTGAAACAGTCGTTGATCAATCCTTTGTACCGTCGTCTACTATGAATTACGTTATAATTTTAATCAACGAGAATTAAAGATATTTCTTTTTACAAAGGATCGCACCTACATATGTAAACGACACTAACCGTAGGAAACTAGGCGTGAGTAGTTGATCAACACCTACTGTCACGGGCCCTTTGAGTTTTGTGAACGGGCAACCGTTCGAAGCAACTAAACGCTCGTACAACGTGGTTTTTTCTTACCGACAACCATTAACCGTGTTCCGAACGTAATTTCGATCGTAAATTATGAACCGTCGAAACTGCTGTACGCGACAACTAGATATAGTTGAATTTTCATCGCCAACGGCTGCTGCGGTGCTGTTTTCCGCTCCTCTTTAATTTTTCGTATTTCGCTTTCCTTGAATCGCCTAGTCCGAGGTCGCAGCACAACCATCGCTTGAAATTAATTTGCCTGTGAAAAGTTTTTCATTCTCGGGCTCGGTAATACACGGTAACCGAAGGAAACTCCGTGATACGAAAAAATAGGGAGAAAAGTAATCGTTTCGTGGCATGGAATAATTTACAAAATAATCGGTAAAAAAAATCTGTTCGATTAAAGAACCGTAAAATTAAATGTTGAACAAAGACGGTTCGAATCGAAATATTTCCACGTAGTCGTGGGCGTTTTAGTTGACGCGAATGCAAATACAAATCCAAATGCGACGAGGAAAGAAGTAGGAAAGTTTGAATTGGAAATGGGAGGAGCTGACAGGAAGTCAACGGAGAATCGACTTGGCTAGAATCCAATACCCACGGTCGACGCGTGGCCTTTTTCTTTGCAATAGGTAACGTTGTATCGGCTAATAAACGGGACTACGTTCTTTGATGGCACTTCTAGCTTGAATCCAATCTTTTCGCTTCTGTACGCTTATTATCGTAGGGTCGTTATCGATGCGTGCACCGCTACGAACAACGTAAGCACTCGACCGAATAGAAGAAGTACAGAATTGAATCGCGTAACGAGAAGAGTACGTCTATTTGCCATACGTTTTAACGAGCATCCTTTGATCTATCAACAATTCTCGACCACGCTCAAGTTTATTTTCGACCAACTTTTTCGTTTCGTGGCTGATATTATATCTACTTTGCTAACTTCTCAGATTGCTTTCGACGATTCTCAGAGTACGATTCTATCCCCATTTTTATTCTGTTCGTACTTTCATTTTTGCACGAACCGAAAACGGAAACCGAAACGCGGTGTACTTTGTCGACGCGTAGGTATCGACGAATCCCTGGAGTGTAGTTAATCGTGGCAAATCGAATTTCCATGCTAGAAATCTCGACAAAAAGCCCGGGGGATACCAATATCACCGATGCCGGAGATTCCCATTTAATTTGTATTTAAATCGGCTTGCCAGCCGTTTGCCTTCTATCCTGATTTTCCGTACGAGCAACTGAAATACAATCTCTGGAATAGCGAGACCTTCTATTTTCTTCAAATTTCATCACAAACTTTTGTCCATCAAGCTTTATCAATTTCTGTAATCTCTTAGGCGAACGCAACAAGTAGCGTGTCAAAAAATTGAACGCAATTCATTCGAGGACATTGTAAAATTGATCTGCGTTATTTTTGTCTTCTTCTTCTTCCCAGGAATGTTGAGTCCTCCTGTTTCTAGAATTCCCTTTGGAACTCTTCCTTCTCTGTCGCGCGCCTTTCTCTCTCTCTCTCTCTCTCTCTTACAATTAATAGGATTGCTTTATCAGATGTGAATATTTTTCCAAGTCCCAATTTCATCCGAGTAGAATGCACCCCAGGAATGTATTGGCGAAACGAAATTCCTGATGCGATGGATTAATTTTCATCGCCGATTCGGACTGGACACACCACTGTATGTATTGTGAAAAACGTTGAGAATAGTCAGGCAGTTGGTTGAAACGATATTTTAAGAGAAAATGACCACATAGGCACCTGCAGTGGAAAGGCAAAGCGTAGACGCGTCGCTTCGAATTGCGTGAAAAGTGAAATTCTGTTTAACGTTGATCGATTCCAGTCGATACAGATTACTTTGAGCAAAATCTATCTATAAGCATTCTCGCAATTATATGTAGGATCATGCGGACCATCAAATGACAAAACACCCCCTGGTATTTTGAAAAGTGAATATATTTAATAATGAAGAAATAAGAGACAAAACAGAGATATTATAAAGACGCCTTCGAAACGCACTTCTCCACGTCTCGACGAGAACTAACGATTATTCGTGCTTCTCGAAAGTCGTCAGCACGACTACAATGTATCGTCTTTTTGACGCTATGACGTCGTTCGGGCCGCCTGGACCCGTCGCCAGACAACAAACGCGGCCGCCGAACCTACATATATTAATGCCGAGGGGAAGGCAATGTCAATGGGGATTAATTTGCGAGACGAATGAAATTTAATGGAACCTAATGTGGCGTCTAAAATGGCTCGATCATAACAGATACCAAATGCTTGTCCTTCCTTTCGCAGTTATCCATTGTGATTCAACGACTCCGCCTGGTTTTTAAATATAGATATAGTTACCAATATCATTACCATTGTCGAAGAAATGGTTTAAAAATGATTAAAAGCCAAACATATAACAAGATTGATACTCGATGAGCTAATAATAGGTATTCGTGAAAGTAAAAATTTTATAAAACCTTTAAATTATTATCCAGTTGTGGCATACATGTTAAAGCTCCTAACGATCGCGGTGGCAAAATTACTTGCATCACTATCCACGAATCGTTCAATTCCTACTAACCGCTATGAATATTTATGATTGTCGGGAAAACCTACTTTAGCGGTAATTGCAAATACGGATCCCACCGTGTATCAATTATCGCACAACGTCCGCGTTTAAATTTAACTTGGATCGAATCTTCTGCCTCTATCGATCTTTACTTCGCTCTCCGAAATAGGTACACAACAGGTTTCGTTTTCCAAGGGAATTAAAACTTTGCTACAATACGGAAATTATTATAGAGCCGTGTCAAAGCTTTTAAAAAGTAAATATACGTGCATCGAAAGGAACAGTGAAATGAAACTTTTAAACGATACAAGGGATTCTCGTGTAATATATTTCCCAGCTAATATCGACAGCTAAAATGATATTCTAGAAAATTTTGTATTCGACTTGTGAATATAAATTTGAAAAGTATCTTGCATAACATGTAATCGTATAGAGTTACTTTAGAGTTGAGAATGTTGTGTTGATCATCAGCCAAGTGTTTAGAATCAAAACGTAGAACTTGATAAAATTGTGCAATAAATTTGTCAGCTAAATGCTCGCCTCTCTCGCTCGCTCGCTCACTCTCTCTCTCTCTCTCTCTCTCTCTTTTTCTTTCTCTTTTTCTCTTCCAGGGAAAATGGGAGCGAACAGGGTGGCGCGAGTACGCGTATTCGTCGCGCTCGATATCGGTTCGACGTCGAAAAGCACCTGCCGCCTCGACGTAGATTTCGCCAATTCCAATAGGTTCTTGGAACTCTTAAACGGAACGCAAGTGTTTACAATCTCTTGTGACAGAGTTCTATTCCTGTGTTCTTAATTTCGTTTAATTATTAAAGTAAATGTATCGTGTGTAAAGTCAAGAGTTCATGAAATGCGAGTAATGTTCCTTATTTATCGGCAATGTGGAGAAACATTAAACGATCTGTGTCGTTGACGACATGTTACAGACAATTAATAAATGTAACTGGAATAGGTTTAATAAGCTAAACGCAAATTCGATGTAGTTCTATTATCGGTAATTTCCTTCCGCCATTGATCGTCGTAAAATTTAATCCGATCACGTCGACTCGCCATCAAAGCGAAACGATTCTCGTCTCGTTGATCGTTACACGCACAATTTACAGCGCGACAAGTTCATTACCACCGGTTCACTTTCTCGAACTTAATCCGCGTATCCATGATACGCGCACACCTCCGTGTATCTCTGTGAAAGCAAACTCGTTTTTTCCAATATTTTAATTAAAATGCAAACTTAAATCGAGTAGAAGATTCACGATCGTTTTATATTTAATCGTTTTCTTCGTCACATAACCCGAACACCACGAATAATGCTCTATGTGTCTATGTAGATTAAAAACCCATTAGCGTTGCGAGCATTGGGCACCTGTCCCATTTTAATTCGACACGATGCACTGCATTTTCAATAATGTCAAGCTACAAGCGCCATTGTTTAACACTAACAATTTAAACATAGAGGTAAAACAATTTGATTTTGCATTTACAAAATCACTGGCACGGTTGAAAATAGTTTGTTTTAAAATTGACTTTTGTCTACGATCAAATATGTTTGCGAAACGATCATTCTATAACATATTACGAAACGTAATTGATTTTATCGTGTAATAAAGATTCAACTATTTATGCGAGTGACAATCATGATTTTGAACGGAGAAATAAATACTACTGCATTACTCCAAAGTTAGGTTTTGTATTTCGCGTAATTACTTACGCGATTACATTTTCTTCCAGTTCATTGCGTTTTTTACATCGGAATACTGAACGGAAACCTTTTCTTTCCTGTTTAAACGTACCATGAATACAAATTACCAATTGACTGGCGATCGATAAAACAAATTATGAGTATCGCGTGCACCAAGGATATTCTAGCAGCGAAAGATTCGATTTTACGCGTTTATAAATTGAAAATTGAACTAGTAAAAATGATGGATCTTTCTTTAAGCGACTCGCATGTTTAAGCCAGCCAGAATAAAGGATTGTTCATTTTTCTACAATCATGATCCGAGGATCTCGCGTTTTGCGCGACAATTGATAGAACGAGAGAGGCTCGACTGTAAATTGAACGTAGACTAGCATTCTTTGACGATTGTATCGAGACGCGACCTGTGCTACGAGATTATGCAAATTTTATGATCAATAATCAGTGCTGTGAAAGAGGTCACATTGCGCCTACAACACGACTCGACATGTATTACCATAATCTTAAACGCGGCTCTCTATTACACCGCTTACTGCGAATAATCGCGTTAACTGCCACGTTGCTGCCGCTGTCTCTGCCTCTGCCTCTGCCTCCTCTCTGTTATCGCTTCCCGACATTTTGCAGCTGCACGGTGTTACCGTTAATCTTCCGAGCAACTTATAATTCCCGGTAAATTAACCCCCTGTATCCGCTAACCAAGAAAATGAAATTTCATCGATTATCGTGTCAGACTAGAATTCTGATTACGTGGATATGCTTATGTTTGAAACGGTGTCGATCAAATTTGCCGAAAAAATTTGTCAATGTTCTCTTAAAACAATACTCGACCATCGCGCCAGGATTTTTAACGTTCACAATCGTGTTTATCTCGAAAATAGAATACGCGTTTGATTTAAGATACGTATAGTACGTATAGTACTTTGCAAAACAAACAGATAGCTCAAAGTAAATATTCGAAATATGTTAGGCGACATTTTATAATTATAGCAACACCAAAATAGGTTTGAACGCTATTCGACGTAGAGAAACGAAGTACTGATAACGCCGAGCTTATCGAAAACCATGAACTCTGTCTTTTCTGCGTTAAACTTGACGTTGATTAGAAACGCTATCATAGAGAGAGAGAGAGAGAGAGAGAGAGAGAGAGAGAGAGCATGGTTTGCCAATATTGACACATTTTTGGCTCGTAAGAAGAAATAGAAATAGCGCATAAGCAACGAATTTAAAAAGATTAAAAAGGATGATCGATAAAGAACTTACTCTTGTGTTTAGAGCTGCTTTTCCATAATCCCCTAAAGAATGACATTCTGGCTGCCCAGCGCAGCACGAGGTTCAACAGAACTGTAATGTTTTCTTGGTCGATTGGAATGTTCAGAGAAAGGCTCGGTCAATCTTCTTCACTCGCGAAACACGACGCTATCCTCGATTTTAATGACATGTGACACGAGACAATTTCACGCGATTCTGTTATGCTCTACGAACCGCGAGGACGTCCGGAGCGCGGCAGACGGTCGAACCAGCTGCCATTTCGAGACAGGAAACGGCGAGGAAAGTTGGAAACTCAGCGGAGAAAAGCGAGCTAGAAGATAGCGGAGAATAGCGATGGATTCGAAGATCCTGAGGGAGAGCTGCGTAGAAACGTGCTATCAGGAAGACTGTGCGCCGCGATGTGAGCGTGTCCACACGGAGTTTATTCCGTTTCCCCGTCGCGTACATGCGCATCCCCATCCCTAGCCCCATCCCCAGCCCCATCCCTAGCTCCATCCCCGTCCTCATCCTCTTCCTCGTTCCTGGATTCCGGTTCAGCTTCCGAACCGGATCCCCGCCGAAAGGATAAAGATTATTTTCACGCATTCGCGGTTCACGCTGCGTTATCCTTCTTTCCAATATTTTCTCTATCATAGTTTTTTCCTTTTCCTTTTTCTATTCTTTCTTTTTTATTAATAATACGCAACAAAAAATGTCCAGTTTATCACGAAAGCTTGCAATCAAACCAAACATTAATTTGGTATTCTTGTTTTTCTTGTTTCGTTTCCCTCGGAATTATAACATTTTACTTATAAATACCGAGTGTTTGATCTTTGTTTTGAGATTTCTGTTACGCGATTGATTCGATTAAGTTATAAGTATAAAGGACAAGGGGTATCGCGTTCCCAGTTTCTAATTTCACGAAAGATGCCCTTCGTACGCTTGCTAGAACCAAAGTTGGCCTTCCTATTTCCGAGAATGTTAACAATCCTTGTAAATTCTAACGCGATTCAACCCGTCTCCCGCTGTTCCGCATTTTTGCACCCTTTTATAGAATAGAATTAAACGCGATTAAGAGGGAGCTGAACAATTTCCACGGAAACCGTTTTTAAACGTTGTCTTGTAAAAGGAACGAGAATGCGAAAAAACACCAATCTCTGGATGTAGGTATTTACGGGGTAAAAATAAATTGAAAGAATAAGCACGACCGAGATTATCTAAGACCGTTGTATCTTCGTTAGTCTTGGACGAAACTCCAAGTTCGTAACGATTGATATTCCAAGTCGTACATGAAAGTACACTTGATCGCAAACTGTTCTCGATAACAAATTGATTCCTCGAGACTGCTTGCAACGCGATTTGCAATTGCCAAACTTTCGACGCGGAACTCGTCTTAACGGTATAAAAGTTTGAATAATTGGAAGCACTGTCTGTAATAAATTGTGGAATCAAATTTCGAGATACTCTCGAAAGAGTAAACGTGGTTGAAACCATTGAAAGTGTTCGCAAAGAAATTTACCGCACCAACGGTAGAAAACAATAGCGAAGGAACGGCAAAACGGCTGTGTCGAAAGTATCGAATATCGATGAGACAACGATTCGTTCCTCGAGAAGAAAAAAGCTCAAAAGAAAGGGTAGACAGTTGAGGCCGCGTCGCGTCGTACGAAATGATTGACAAGAGAAACTGTCGGTATGATATTTTTCAAGCGAGAGCCACTGTAACTTTTTGCTACATTCTCGGGAGGGTGGATCGAAAGACTTCTACTCGTTCTTTTTGGAAAAAATTTCTTGGGTGCAAATAAAAATGGGAAGAGGGCAAACTGGCGCAGAGATCGTAGAGCGTCCTTCTTTTTATTTTTATCGCGAAACAAAAATAATAATGAGCGGGTCCACGATATCATCCTTCCCTTCGTCGGACAATACTCTAGTCACGCTGGTAAAGAGGAAGTAAAGAGGAAGATGACGAGGCGCGAACGAAACGCCAACGATAAATGGATAGGTGAATATACAAAATGTGTATACCAAAATGTGCGTATACACAAAAACATGGAAATGAAATATAACGGTAAACCATAGGGAACCGCTAGGAAAATCTGTTTGTACGAACAATTTGTTGTTGAAACAAATTTGAGAAACCGTGCCACAGCTGTAATACCGTTGATAAATGAAATAAAAGGTGCAACGACGTCAAAGGCCAAGGACTGAACGCTCCTTATCTTGCTTTATCTGTTAATCGATATTCGTAATCGAAGGGAAAGGAAATTATAGAGACAGACGGAAATTATAGAGGAGAAAAGTAGGCATTAAGTATTTCTCGAGAAATTCTCAAGTTCGAGGCATTGGAGTTGCTCTTGCGATCCGCAGAAATTAATTTAGGGAACATCGTTCTTTGGTTCTTCGCTCGCAATCAGTATTGCTCCGCTGTTTTACTCGATACCGCGACCCATTGTTTCGATTCTCTTTTTTTCAAACATAATCCCAATTGACGCGTTGCTACTCGTACGTTCTGTTTCTCTATGCTCGGTACGTAAAATACATATGTAGTAGGAACATATGCTCGTATACGTATGTAATACGTAGCCATTTCTAGAACGCTTCATGAATTCCATCAGGAGCTGTTAAACGTTGTTGCGTACCATGTACAAAGCGTTCGATACGCGGTATTGAACTCTAGAATCGTTAAACGTTCGTTGAAGCGTACCTACAGAAGAATAGATTTCTCTTCTTTGGATAGTTCGATTCGAGCGAGCATCGCTTGCGTGTTTATTCGTACCGCAGAAAGGATACAAAATTATTTTCAGCCTCTGCAAGATCGATGTTTCAACGTTTCGACGTTTCGACGTTTCGATGTCACCGTGACTTGCCGACCGATGCCTCGTAACGGTACAAACGGGTCTCGCTCGTTTCTTTATTCGAAACTTAACAACATTTTGTTAGCAACAGCAACATCTCAAGACCGACCTCAAAGTAGAAACGCGTAATCTCGTAAAAAGTGATTTTTAAATTGGTACATCGAAAGCTTTTTTACAGAGGAATAATGCGAAGCGATCGTTGATTTAATTTTCCTTTGGAACAGGTTGTCACGGGCATAAGATTCGGATCTACAGGTGACGCGACAGCCGTCGAAACGATCTCGAATATCAATTCTACAGAATTTCTCCATCGAATAGTCATAAGTCAAAGACGCGCGCGTAAATTATTTCCACTGTTCCAATGGCATCTCTCAGATTCGACGAAGGAACGGTATAGCCGTATAACGACAGGATGCATGAAAATTGAGAATTTGTTCATGGATGAGACGGTTGGAATGCCTGCCTTTTAGACCTCGAACACACGAATACGAGTGCGCGCGAGCTACTATGTCCTCCTCCCAGATAGAACGAATTCCGACTAAAACTAGTTTAGAGCTTAGCAGGGAGCGTTGATATATTGGTATCCTTGCATTGAATATTTATGTCGTCAAGTCCTATCAGATGCTTAGAAATACGAAGCAAGATAAGCGAAAGAGTCAGTTTGGAAGTTGCGTCGAGGTGTTTCGAATCGAGTCTTCGTGCGATTAAAATGATGGATCGATTCTCCGGTGTAGAATATCGAACGTTTATAAACCCTTGAAGAGCACTTAATTTTCGGCAAGTAAAGTATCGAAACTGTTCCTACGATAGGAGTTAAGCGTGCCAAAATTGAAGAAGGCCGACATACTGCATGACCGGACTCTCGTCGTTTCTTCTTTTTCGCTCGTATTCTTTTCTCTTTCTTTCTCTCTCTCTCCCTTATTCTCGTTCTCGTGTTCCCCTGTGATTCGTTCTTTTATACTACCATTGGTGGTTCTTCCTTGACGATCCAATCATTTTTCTTCCTTTTCGCCAATTGTCCAGCTTCTCCACCTTTCCGTCATTCTTTTTAATCTACTCTCTTTTCCTCTTCATCTTCGCCCCGTTCTCTCTCGCGGACGATCCGGTCCGGTTGTCCGTTCGTTTTGGTTCTTTTTAGCTATTTCGACTGGTCTTGATTCACAGTGGCACGAACTTCTCGTCATCGAGAAGAGTCAACGAAAGATATGGTGCAGCCACGGAAAGTCTCGTTGTTGCCTTTCTTCGTTGACACTTGAACTTGTTCTATGTCGAAACGTTGCGCGATAATAACTCGTTTGTCGAGAAATGGATAAAGAAATGTTCGGAAACAGGGATAAACCCGGGAATCAATCATGATGTAACTGGTTGCTAACCGCAACCTAGGCAATATCCCTTCGTCTTTATCACGCTGATCGGAGACGCGTTGCAAAATCGATGCTTCTCGAACGATACTTTTCGAAGATTTTACAATCGATCGAAGGAGCGATTGGAAGGGACAGGAAGGGATAGGAAGGAAAAGAAAAATATCGATCAGGAAAATAAGAAAAAAACGTCCGACCGTTAGGTAGCTGCAGGTGGATACATCGTATAGCCGGTCCGTGGAGCCGGCTGATGCAAGTTCGATGCAGTCTCTCGCGATGGAAAGGCACGCGAAAGAATTCACGGTTGAAAGTGTGTAAGTATAACGAGTCGTCGTATCTTGGCTGGAAGGCCGATTACAACGTGCTGTAGGAAAAAGAAAGAAAGAAAGAAAGAAAGAAAGAAAGAAAGAAAGAAAGAAAGAAAGAGAGTAGAGGGAGAGAAAAAGGGCGAGAGGGGGATGGATAGACGGAGTGAGGGACGAGTTGCGAGTAAGGTAGGAACGCGCGGACGGAGTAATTGGGCTGAACGGGAATATGAACTCGGCTGATGCAAGAATCGAGTCTCTGAGAGGCATTTCCTTCTCGGAAATACATCTCGGAAGGAAACTGAGAAAGTATCGTTGTACTTTGAGATCGTACACGCCGCTATTGATTTTCGCAGCATCTCATCGACGCCTCTTACTCCACTTGCCATTAATTACCTTACAGGTATAAGTACCGCTGTGAATCGCTAAGATGTCTACTCGTCTGTTTTTTTCCCTCGATACCTCCTCCTCGAGACGTTCTCAAGCTCCGAACTAAAATACGGTAGAAAAAAAAAAAGTGCGTTTCGCGGTAGCACCGTTCGATATTTCCAATCCGAACGACCCTCGTTGTTACCTACAAGTCGCGAGTCACGTCGATTCCCTATCGGTATTTCCTACCCCCATTGCCAAGATTCGTTTAATCCTTTTTACCCGAGTAGCCTGAGTTGGAGGCGAAGGAGTTTCCATTGGGAATGCTATACGAGAGGAAGAAATTAAATTTTTCCAAGCTTTCGAAGAAACGGTTCGCGAAACGACCGTGGCTCAACGTTTCGTGTTTCGCTGCAAATAATCGACGATCGATTGCACGCGACGGTTTATCACTGTACCGCTTGGAAAGCTCGTTTCCTCCTGCTCGACGTAGACGCGTTCGCCATTCTTCTTCGTTAAAGCATGGACAAGTGGGCGACGAAGAGAACAGATAGGAACGCGAGAGAACGGGCAGAGCCACGTTTCCCTTTGTTTCGTGAGTTGAATCTTTTCTACGACGCGAATCTCGAAGAGCTACGGAAAAGTCGTAAATTTCGTGAAAAAAAAAACGAATGCGTTTCCCAGGAAAGGCGTGGTATAGACACGAGAGACGAGAAACGAAAGACCCGAAAAGCAATGTACAGTATAAAGGAATAGAGAACATCGAGACGATGCTGTCAGTAGTGTTATTTCCCTGTCCCCCGAGTAAGTACACGGTGTAATCGGGTCGACGTTTCCTTATCCGTGGTCGTCGTCCATAGACTCGCTTCGTGAGCGACATTTCGCGTTACGATATATGTAGCAAGAACGTTTCAACTTGGCGAGAGTTTCGCGGCGCGTTCTTCTCGCTCTTTACCATTCTACTCTGCTCCTCGACAAAATTTGCATAATTGACATTCCTTTCGGTTGTCACCGACCCTTCGAATTCGATATCCGCGGTCTCTTGCCACCATTCTCGTATTTATTTTCGGAGCGAATTTCAATTTACATCACGTAGAAACGATTCTATCGCGTGTAAGTAGATTTCTCCCTTGATAAATCGATTTCAATCTCATTTTAATATCAGCCAAAGTTTTCTTCGATGAGTACTTAAGTATATCGCTCAAGGATGTAGCATCGAAACAGCGAAAATGCGGATAAATATCCACGGAACGTCGTGGAATCGCGAATGAAACCGTAGCGAATACAAACGCTATTTGTAACCGCGTCAAACACCTTTCGCGTTCGAGAAGAAACCGTTGCTCTCTGCTTGTCAACGTAAAACTCTATTTATTCGCCAGAATCCGACATACTCGAGATAAACCTACGACATTCGCCAATTATTTTCATTCAATTTTCTTTTCTACGGTAGATTTCCGCGATAATATAGATTTCCGCGATAAAACCAGTGGAAAACAGAAACTATAACCGCACGAGTTCCTTGCAATTTATGACACGAAAAATTGTATACAATTGTATAGCTAAAATCTGTAAACCGTAGATTTGTGTAATTGGAAAATGTTACATTGGACATTTATGGGAACGTAGAAACGTAAAAAAGGGAAAAAGTAAAAACGTAAAAACGTAAAAACGTAAAAACGTAAAAACGTAAAAA
>SMSQ01020352.1:0-15197 GCA_019453375.1 Ctenoplectra terminalis | reverse complement strand
ATATCTGAATAAACAAATTAGGAAATACAAAATAGATAAGACCACCGGATGTCCCCCAAGGTACCATGCAACTTTTATATATAACATTTTTTCGTAAAACGAATACCTCAAAAGTTATTTGAGGTTGTCACGTTAACGAACTCATCATGTATATAAAATAAAAATTCCCCCTCGATATATATAAAATTCCCTATATATATTATATAATTCCCTTTATATATATAAAATAAAAATTCTCGATCCTTCTAAATTTTATGTAGACCGTAAGCGTATGCTTTTCGGAAGTACAGCCCATGTTTGACTTTTATTGCTGTTTTGTACGCCCGAATAAAATTATATTTTACAAAATAATATCCTTTTATGGTGAGATATTATTGAGAACAGTTTTTCGCAATATCTTCCGGAATGGATCAAATCACCAGAAATAGCCCACATACATGATATCTTGGAAACTAATAATTGGATGAAGCTAAAGTTTCACACTTGGGTTTCGCTCTCTTTCTCTCATCCCCCCACCAAATTTCGTATCGATCGGCCAACTGGGCCTTTCGAAGCTACGGTCAAATTAAATTGTCTTATTTATATACCCAATATCGCGCAATAGTTTTAGTTCACGTTCTAAAACGTACACATTTTCTTTTCAAATTCTTACTATGTATTCAGCTCTCTGCTAACTCAGAAATAAATATTTATCAAAATAAAAAATAGATTAAAATGTAAAATTATATTGGTAAGCGTTAAGCAAAAATATTAAAGAATATACGGAAATTAATTCGTTTTAATTTGTTTCATATCGACTTTTAGTATCAATACGAGACATAATTTGACACGTAATAATTCTGTCATGAATAAAATCATCTCTAGCATCTTGATCGATAACAGACGGTAAAAGCTTCCATCACCAGTTTCGCGCACCTTTCCACTCCTTTTATATTGCATGAAAATTGAGGAAATATCAGCGTAGGTAATTCCAGTGGTAAATCCAGTGATCACCTTATTCTCCTCTCCTTATTTTAAAAGTAATAAAATATACAGTTATTGTGTCACATTATTAAAAATCTTGTTAAATATGTACTTGACATGTTGTCCACGTATTAGGTCATCCCATAAATAATATCGTTCCTTCACGCTAATTTTCACTGTAAAACATTAATATTTGCATTCATTTTTAGCCATGACTGTATTTATCATTGTTTTCTATGATTTTTTATCAAGTAGTTTCTGAATTCCTTCTTCAAAAAATTTGGAATGCTTTTACTTAAAAATCTTCTTTAATGCTTATTTTTCCTGCCCATTATTGTAGAATTTTTGTTCTCAATTAAAAAATGTTATAATAATTGGAATAAGTAGTAATTGGTTGTGGCGAACGTGGTATGAGTTTCTAATTTTGATTTTTAGTTTTTAAACGTTATATCGCACACAGCAAAGACAATCTTAGAAAAAATTAAAAACATCCAACATTTTTTTTTTAAATAAAGATTCAAATTATTTAACAGATGAGAAAAGATCGTGAAAAGTAATGGTCGATATATCGATGATTAAAAATAAATGTATGACGAATGTCGCCGTTGCGACGACATAATTTGATTCATAAGTCGAATTGTCATCTCTACAACGACAAACGAATAGGAGACGCCTATTTGTCTATTTTATATTTTATTTTCTGTTTAATTATTTAAATATTTAATTTATAATCTCGCTCCATATAGAAATTATCCTCCACCTGCCACGAATCAGAGTCGAATGAGTGCTCGTCCGCAAAGGGTTAATATTTCGTAATAAAAAGTAGTGTCGAAGAACGACATTACTTATGGGATAGCCAAATATATTTACGAGGCTGTTCACGATTCGCATGTTTAACAGACATGCTCGCTAGTGACAATAAATAGCTAATCTACTTATATTCCAATAATAAAAAATGTAAAGATTTGAAATACCGATTTTCCCCCAAAAATGTAGATCTGTATTATTTATCATTGCTATTTTCTGATTCGACAATTTTAAAGGAATACTTTACTTAAAAATGCAGCTTGCAAGTTTGCTAAAAAATATTCCACCATTTTTAATAAACTTACCAATGTGGTAGAGAAGACGATCATCTCTGAGTTGAAGTTGAAAAATGTTAGTTATAACGCAATTATATAATAATATAATGCTAGGGTTATAATATACGACGATGCGCTCGGCATTGCGGCTTGCACAGAACAGAACGATAAAACATTCGTAACCGGCACGTTTCCCCATAAAAACAAAAGACAGGGGTCGTCACATGCCCCATCTAGGGTTCGGTGTCGCTGAAACACACAACGGCGATACTGTGCCTGCGTTGTTTACAACAAAAAATGCAAAATGAGATAGAGAAAAATTCGTCACTTCTTACAATCTTATAGTCAAATAATTAAGATACTTGAATTCTCTGCCTGCGATATGTATTCTACTTTATCCTACTTATCCTTGTAAAAATTCTAATTACTGTAGGAATAGTAGTGCTTTTAAGTTATAAAGTGCTTTTACAGTGGTTGACTTAAAACTCTAACTCAAACTATCTTTCCTGGGCTCTTTTATATTATTTTTCGGCTAAAGGCCGAACCAATTGGAAACGAGGTCCCATCGTATTGGTGCGGCCGAAAATTTAAGACCTAGGTTTTATGAAGGGTCTCTCTACACACACGCACGCGCGCGCGCGCGCACACACCAAGTCACTCTTTACCCACATTACGCTGTCTGTAAATGCTGCAAGTGTATAGCCATTGTTTTCTATTTTCTATTTTAACTCTTAACACTTGCAATACTATCTGTACTGGTGTGAATGTTTTCTCATCGTTTCATTATATACAGATTTATATGAAGGCAAGACGAGTAATTTTTCCGATATATGATATGTAAATCTATAAACGGTGAATTAATTAACCCTTTATAGCCCGAATTTTGTCTGCTTATTGGAGAAAAAATTACGATTGATTACAGTTTTTCACTTTGATTTAAAAATGTTATAACTAATAATTACTGTAGATGGATGGTGGTGTCACTACAGTAATACAGTAATAAAATTTAATAGTGCGGTGATAACTAAAGAAAATTAATTTTTTAAAATATAGATACATCAGTTTCTAACTTTTAAGTCACACGCTCCCATACAGGGTTAACATTACCACCTGAAATAACTCGTTATAACTTCATAAAAAAAAATATTTGAAATGAAATTTATTCCATTCAAGAAGCTTGATCAAATAATATGATGTTTCGACGTCTTACTTTTCTGAGATATCAATATCACCTTTTATTACACTCGAGGAGTTCGAACGGTAATATTTATATTGAACAATTGATGAGTTTTTTCTATCGCTTCTGGCTATCCGACATGATGACACTCGAAACGTAAAAGAAGCATACTTAATTTTCTAATCAAGGTGTCTCTATCGCGACCATCTTTCTTTCCATTGTGCCCTTAACGCACTTTTTCTTGGAGAGGATAGTGTGGGAATGGTGAATCTAAAGCGAATGTTTAGTCTAGAGCGATAGATGTGAGAAAGAAGAGTGTTTAGACCGAGTGATCGAGATTATCGTGAGGCTGAATATTTTCTGAGAATGCCTGGACAGAGTGAAAGAGATTGAGAAATGGAAAGAGAGAGAATGTCTGAATGTCGGTTGGAGAAAATACGCGTGCGAGTTACTCTAATATTGAGCGACGAGTACTGAGAGTCGAGAGAGAGAGAGAGAGAGAGAAGTGAGATTAAGAATTTGGAGTGATCAAATACAGAGTATTATTGCTGTACCATTCCATACTATATTAACCTTTTCACTACGGTGCTGTCAGAATTGAAAAACCTCTTGGTATAGTAATCGATACAGCTTTTCTTGATATAACAAAAATATACATAGAAAAATTTAAGTATATTTAACGAATGAAGGCAGATCATATGTAAATGAAAATATAAATACTTCTATGATACAGAAAACGTCTATGCACCTTTTTATTAGATGATTACTTAATTTTTAAAGGTGTATATGTTACGGTAAGTATAATCAATCCGGTAATTATGTATAATTGTCAGCTTTTATATAATGACCACTAAATTTGGTAAATGTGATGAATTCTTGAATATTTATCAAATTAACCGGCGAGTTTATATAATTCCCAACTCGTAATGGCGAATCATATAAATATCTTGATCGATTGAGTCAGTAGAATACAGCGCAGGTTTTTGAACAATTACTAGTTAGAAGGATAGTTTTTCGTCGGACATTATGACACAAGAGAATGCAAATAACAATATTTTATAATTTACAATTAAAAATTCAGTAAATGACTATTTTAAGTCACATGGATGTAGCCTGAACGAAATTTGAATAAGGGACTGACATGTTTAGTCAAATGAAAAACCTAAGTAGAGAAAATAACTTTATTATTAGAACTCATACAAAACAGTTAGGTTCGGGATAGTTATATATTAAACAAAGACCGCCAATAACGAACAGTAACGAACTTTTATCACACTCGCCATTACGAGTTAGGAATTATATAAACTCGCCGGTTAATTTGATAAATATTCAATTATTCGTCACATTTACCAAACTTAGTGGTCATTATATATAATAACCGGCAATTATACTGTAGGTAGAGAATGTCTTGGTGTGTGTGTGTGTGTGTGTGTGTGTGTGAGTGAGAGAGAGAGAGATCCTTTATAAAACCTAGGTCTTAAGTTTTCGGCCGCACCAATACGATGGAACCTCGTTTCCAATTGGTTCGGCCTTTAGCCGGAAAATAATATAAAAGAGCCCAGGAAACATAGTTTTGGTCAGAATTTGAGAATTAGAGAGTCACAGAGAGAGATATAGTTAGAGAGATAGAGTTTAAGTCAACCACTATAAAAAGCATTTCAAATACACGCTACTATTCCTAGAATATATAATCACCGGAATAATCACATTTACCGTAGCATATATACAAGCTCTTCGTAGCGAATGGGTTAAATAAGATTTAATTTTCCATTGCTTACTTAATTCGATCTATCTACCTGTCCGTAATCCAACATTCCTACAATAGGATGACACCTGCAAGGATACGAGGACTTTGAAAATTTAACAACGTTGCAGAATTTCTTTTACCTCAAATACGCCAGAACGAGTACTGCTTTTATTCCTGCTGCGATCATTGGATCATTTTTGACCCAATCGAGTTTTACTTTCGTTAAAAAATGTCCTAATTTTGAGAAATATATAAAAAAATCTATTATCAATATGCGAGTTTCTTTGTTTGAATTTTAAGTACACATTTTATCAAAATTAGGAATTTTTTTGGCGAAACGAGAACAAGCTTGCGTCAAGATAATTTATAAACCGTAACAGAGTTAATTTTTCCTTCAAAAACGCCGAGTATGACGCGTGTTTAGCTGTTGAGAATAAAACCAAAATGAAATCCTAAATTCATAAAAAAAAATTGTTTTACCAGTAATACTTTAAATCAGTGTTTCTCAACCTACAAGTTACGAAATTATTTCGACTTTGTTCTCGAACGAGACGAGAGAGAACACGGAGAATAAGCAAGAGGCTGAAGACAGCGGTAATTCCAGTCCACTAGGATCTTAAAAATTTGATATTATAAATATTTCAGGCCCGATATCGTTAGAAATAACGATTCATTGAACCGCTCAGTAAAAAGGTTGAGAAACGCTGCCCTAAACGTCTTCACTCAAAAATAGCTTCCTCTTCGCGACTCTGTGATAAATTGACCAACGATAATTCTCACGTGTTCTATTCCGACGGAACATTCGTTGCAAAAATTTATTATGACGTTCTTGATATTTTCCCTTGACCTCGAACTTGGCATAGTGTAACTTGCGTACTTTGAACTTGGTTCTTCCATAAGGGAAATGTGTTTCTTTGCAACAGTTCTTCGCTAGTGTTTGCCGTCTATAGTTTCTTGCTGTAAAGTTCTATCTTTCCCTTCGTCGAAGTATAACCTCTTCAGACCAAATAAGGATTGAAACTCTGTGAGTGTAGTACGGCTTTTCTTGCGTGCTTTTACTATACATTCATATCGATCATATTTGTAGGATCTTCTGCTGTAGCCGTACCAATGCCTTGAAGAGCTGTTGAAACGGTGGCTGGTGCCGACCTATCGGAAACGCCATATTGGTTGCAAATATGCGGTAAAGATGGAAGTTGCAACCTCATTTGTTCCTACTTCATAAAACTTCATGTAGAAGATTGGATTTCTTCTTGTATTCTTCTTCTATTCTTCTTGAATTTGACGTACGAAGTATGAACTTGATACGTTCCAGCAGTGAAAATGTCTAGCCGTATTTTCATTTTTCCAATCATCTTTCATTTTTTTCTTTTCTTGAATTACCTTTTTTTTCCAAGTTTAATGTCGCATCGATTATTTGGTTATTAACGACTCATTTGGTTGTTGGTTAAATTTCGAAGTATAATTTGGTGTCTCTTACATAGTTCAAAATGTTGATCACTTGATTCTGTGATGTTAAGTCCAAGGAGGAATTTAATTGGTATTTTCTACATGTAAATAGCAAATGGTTTGTGGTGCTTGGTTCCACAGGTTTATTTGTTTCTATGAAGACAATTAATCCTACAGTAATATTTCCTAAGGATCTCTTAGATAGTTTAAAATGTTGATTACTTGATTCTGTGATGTTAAGTCCAAGGGGCAGCTTAATTGATATTTTCTACACGTAAATAGTAGATGTTTGGTTGTTAGTGCTTGGTTCCACAGGCTTTACTTGTTTCTATGAAGACAATTGATCCTACTGTTATCTTTCATAAGGATCTCTTAAATAGTTCAAAATGTTGATTAGTTCATTCTGTGATGTTAATTCCAAGGGGAAGTTTAATTTGTATTTTCTGCATGCAAATAGTAGATGGTTGGTTGTCAGTGCTTGGTTTCACAGGTTTTATTTTTTTCCATGAAATCAATTGATCCTACTGTTATCTTTCTTAAGGATCTTTGACCAAGTAAAAATGGTTATTCTCTGACAGGTATTTTCGTGATTTTTCATAAACACTGGCATTTACATGGTGCAATTTCGGTCAAACAACTTGGTCTCAGCTTCATTTTTAAAAACATTTACTTTCTTACGACGCAATAAACCCAAACTTTATGACGCAACAGATACAAACCGCAACAAGGTGCAACCGACATTCTCTAAACAATTCCCCAAACGCAACAGAAACGACAAAGAAGAGATAAGGACTACCTATAAAAGAGGGAAAGCCACGCATCAGAATCAATCAGTTGCCGACAAGCAAGCCATCAAGATCACAGTGTACCGAGACCACACTTCGAACATATAAAAATTTCATAATATTTCGCAATACTTTGTAACGCAATACAACAAACCTTTTTTTTTAAACTTAACTAGAGTCCTCGGTCGTAACAACTTTAGTATCATAGTTTTCGTTTCTCTTAATCTTTGGAAATCTCAAAAAAGTGATACTTACTATAATGATTACCAATAAGTTGCAAAATCCGATCATGCGACATAATAGGGGTGAAAGTCTACCCTCAATTAATTTGAAAATTCTCATAATATTTTCATAACCGACGGTACCATTACCGATTGATCGGACTTCAGCCAATTTCGAATAAATTCATAACATTTGAACACTTGTTCAATAGTAGGTAACCCAATACTATTCAGTCCAGCAGGAAAAATTGAACAGTCAATTTTATTTCTAGCATTACTAGTATTTTGTGTTTACATTACGTAGATTTGGAGAAAGAGAGTTGTTTGTCAGATAATTCAATCGGCCGACTCTTTTTCTTCTATGAACTCAAACTCATTTTGTGTCTAAAATGAATAAAGTACAAGTAAGTATATAATTAATTTTTATCGATAAACTTACGTTAACTCTTGCATAAAAACAGTGGTGGATTTAATGAAAGGTGCATCGGGCGCACGCCTGGTGCCTCGAAATTCTTCATATTTTTTTTTTTTTTTTGTATAGTGGAGATTTATTAGGGAAACATATAATTTAGTTTCATAACGTTCAATCATTTATGAATTCTTCTGCATTTGAATTTGACGGCTAAGTTTTTTTTTCTTTTTTTAGATTTAATGTTTAAGAAGGCTCCAATTTTTGCTATGCACCCGGACCTCAACCAACCTAAATCCGCCCCTGCATAAAAGGAGATATCAGAGCTTAAAAACAGACATGAAATAAACGCGAACTTTGAAACGACAAACTAACAGAAACGTTTATAGAAGTGGGTTATTATACAATTGCACTGATCGAATGACCAGAGACGAGCATCGGATAATAGTCTATTACCACTAATTCATTTTGAGTAGTTTGAAACTGACTCAGCGATACGTATCGCTAACAACCGACGCGAAATGAACAAAACATTCAATATAAGTTATAAAAGTTGTTTCCAGTTTTATTGAAAATACAAAGGCTGGTAGAGGACGCAAAACTTCATTTAACCATTGTGTGAGCAACCGAATGTTCACGGTTGTTGAGCAATCGAGGTACCCGGGCGCTACAAACGTCATGTTACAATAGATCAGATATACAGCGATAATTTTACTTTCATAGTTTTTCGAAACTTTTAGTGTTCCCTTCTTATAATATATCAAGGGTAGTTTTAAACCATTTAAACGAAAAATTACTTGTTACGACTATGTACAGTGGAATATAATACAATAAAATTGATTTTGGTATATAAACTATTGAACTAAAAGTTTAGCATAGAACTGTTTTGTTATTTAAAAGGCTCTTTATTTTTAAATTGTTTAATCTTTGAATAACTGATGAGATAAAAATGATTTTCCTAAACTGAAAGATTGTCACGTTTAATTCAGGCAGTGATATTTCAAAGCAACGAGTACTTTTACGAATCGTATATTTAATTTTAATACGCCACTGACAAATTTTTTTCAATAAATGATTTTAGTTTCCAATCTATCAATTCTTGGAGAAGACAATAAATATTACTTTCAGTTGTTAACACTAAACCTACCGACGATTAAAGTAGACCTATTTCTACCCAAAGAAATAAAAATGATAGGTATTCTAAAAAAATACATAACGTAAGGAGAACAAATCTTTACCTATATTTTTCACAGAAAATCACGAAAAATTCCCCAAACTAAATCCTTGCAAAATTATACAATTTCTATGAGAAATTACAGGTCAGTCATTTTAACCGCTTTGATAGTTTTAGTGTTAATGCATCGCTAATTAACATATTTTAGTAATATTTATGTACCGCCATTAAAAATTGACCAAGTTGACAAAATTAGTGTCCAGGTACTTATTAACCCTTAGCGCTCCTTTGGCTCCGCTACGGAGACCTTCTGTTTCCAACACGATTACGCTCAATTTCCAAAGATATTGCACCATGATGATTTAGAAAATTAAAAATTTATGTTTCGTTTACGAGAGGAAAAAGGATATAGTACTTTCACAAGCAATAGTAATTTTTTCCGTTCAAAATAAAACTTCTTTTCTTCAGTGATGAAGAATCGCACGGAGTACAAAGAGTTAACACGTTGACCGCCACGATGGTCATACGTGACCGCAAATTGTATCTCCTGTAGCGCCACGGTGGTCATCGGTAACCGGAGTGCTTCAAATGTTTATGATTGTAGGAGTTGAACATTGACAGTTAATGAATTTTGAACATCATTGCCGATTACAGAATACTTTGAAATAAAATGTGCACTATTCAACGATTAAAAACTTTTATTAAAAGATCAAAAATGAGAGATTCATTTTTTATCAAATCCTCCTATCTACCGGTGTGGCGTCCTGAGAAAAATATGTGATTTCGACGTGGCGGCCAACCTGTTAACGGTGATGTATTGTATATAGTACATAATGAAACCTCAAACATTTTGTACACTTTCTACAAACTCACAATAAACATTTTTTATCTACATACTGTGGGAATGGTAAGTCTGAGGTGTGAATATTTAATCTGGAGTGCTAGAGGTGTGAATAAAGAGTGTTTGGGACAGTGTGATCAAGGTGCGAGAGACGAGTGTTTGGGCCGAGCGATAGAGGTGCGAGAGACGAGTGTTTGGGCCGAGCAATAGATGTGCGAGAAAAGAGTATTTGGACCGAGTGACAGAGATTATCGTGTGACCGAGGAGTTCCTGGGAATGCCTGAGCAGAGTGAAAGAGATTGAGAAATAGAAGAAGAGAGAATCAGAGAATATATGGATGGAGAAAATGCGCGTGCGAGTTAGTCAAGAAGAGTCAAGGAGAGTCAAGAGTAGAGAATAGTGAATCAAGTATAGAGAATTAGAGAGCGAACATTGTAACACCGAGTTCATTGATTAGTTAATAAATAGTCATTATTAATCAGACAGTGTCCATTGGTGAGTCTTCATTGAGACACCCGCCAGCAACCTAACATCCCTACAATACGTTTCACTTTTTGTTCCTATTATCGATCATTATTATTCGTACTATGCCTCTCAAAGATAAAAAAAATTAACATTCTAAACAGGAAAGCATAAGCGTTCGTTAAAGGTCGAACAGACACAGACACCGTCGTCTGCGTAGACCAGGCAATCCGCCATCCAGGTCCTAATAACATTGATAGGGTTAATTAGAAGTGAAAATCAAATTCTGTGCACCGGTTCAACCTTTGTAACCGTTCTCATCAACCGAAGCTCGCAGACTATATACTGAATATTTACATATGTACACGCCGACGTTTTCTCGGAGCGGGGTTTGGGGTAGAGGCGGACGTGGAATGGTAGGGTAAAAATTGACGAAGTCTAGGAGGCAAGGGCCAGAAAATGCCTCGAGCGGTGCCTAATGAGCTTCCTGCAGCATCGAGTCGTCGCCTCTACGGCTGCCATTCAGGGTCTATGACAGCACGGTGATTCAGAATCCGAGCGAACGAGATCCGAGGTAGGGACGAGATTCGTGAAGTCCATGACAATCGGCAGCTAGCGTGGCTATTGTTTCAACCGACCGAGCCAGTGCCGAGAGAAACTTTCAAAACGTTTTAATAACCCGTTCTTCCCTTGGATGCTTTTCTGTTTTTTCCTTCGCGTTCGTTTCCTCCTTTAGCGAATTCGTAAAGCCGACGCGCGTGGCAAGACGAGCCAGTAATTATGCATGTTCCCTCTCAAGGTGAAGAACAACTTTAAGGTTTCCCTCCGGGCTTCTTATGGATTCGATAGTGATATAAGAGGAAATTCTTGTCGAAGCGATTGTCTTGGTATTAATGTCTCTTCTCAATGAACATCTAATTAGAAATGCAAAATGCTGTGGGTAAGGAAGTAGATGGTATTGAAAGGACTTGAAGAAAGGAAGAATTTAAAGAAGAAGGTTTATTGGAGTTAGACCGTTTTGGTGTTAGGCGTCACTTGTAAACAAAACGATTAACATGCACTCCAATTTTCCTCGCCAATTTTGAAACACTAACATACAGTACCGGACAAATGAATTCGGACACTGACGTTTTTCTGTTTGCTTGTTGTCATAGTAACGTCACGTACTTATGTCGCTAACATATTTCTTTACCATTTTAAAATATATATTTTATATTGAAATTTGTTATATTTAATGTTCTACAAGCTTTTTAATTGAGTTAATATTAATACACTGACAAGCGACGTTGGGTAAGCCGAAAATTGAAAAAAATTTGAAACTTTGCTGGTTTGTAGAGGACCTCGAATCAAGTGTCACGCTTTTTTTTATCCGCTGATATTCGGTTTTTCAGGGTGAAAACAGCCCTTAAAGTTTCCGGTGTGCTTTCCTATTTTACTACACTATGTAATAAAAGTACATACAATAACAGTCAGATATACGCACGTATCTACAATTTCAGCTTTCATGGTTTATATGTGTTACATAAATGGTGGTATTAAAAAAAGTGTTCGAAACGGAGATACTTTTTACACCAGGCACTTCGCAACAGAGTAGGTTTTCCATGCACTGCACAGTGAAACGTAGTGTGGGAATCTTCGGGAAGCTATCGGTGTGGGTCGTGTTGACAACCAAAATGTTTAGATCGTTATGTGATATTTTTGAGGATACATTAAATAAGTAGCAATTAAATAATAGCACAACTGAAAAATTAAAATAGGAACTTACAAGGGACGTTCGGTAACCTGAAAATTGAAAAAAATCTGAAACTGCTGGTTTGTAGAGGATTTCGGACTAAGTGTCACGCTACTTTTTTTATCCGCTGATATTTGGTTTTTCACGGTGAAAACAGTCCTTAAAGTTACCGGTGTGCTTTCCTATTTTCCTATATATCTTGAAAACTATAACAGATATCAACAAACTTTTACATCGAGAATTTAATCGTTTCCTATGCCCTAAAGAACTGTGTAATAAAATTGTTAAACAATTATTGTTTAAAGAAAATGAAACCCTCACCACCCTTATTTTTGAAAATTTTGATTTTCTTGTCTGATCAACAAATGTGCAAAATTTTATTCCGAACCATTCCGAACCATTTGAAAATCCAGTAAATTTTTGTTATGGAAAAGAAGATTCCCATACTACGTTTCACTGTGCAATGTATGGAAATGCCTGGTGTAAGAAGTATCTTTGTTTCGAACACTTTTTTTAATAACACCATTTATGTAAAAATATGAATCATGAAAGATGAATTGTATGTGACTGTTATTGTATGTACTTTCATTATGTAGTGTAGGAAAATAGGAAAGCACACCGGAAACTTTAAGGGCTGTTTTCACCCTGAAAAACCGAATATCAGCGGATAAAAAAAATATCATGATACTTAGTTCGAGGTCCTCTACAAACCAACAAAGTTTCAAATTTTTTTGAATTTTCTGATTACCAAACGTCCCTTGTGAATCATTTAAGTATATTCAGAAACATCCTTTGTCCGGTACTGTACATACACGTATACTTATATGCGCATGATGGAGGTGTTTTATTAATATCAATATAAAAAATTTATTAACACAAATTTATCCGTGTTAAATGGACACACATAATGGTAACAAACATTTCATAGTAAAGCCAAAGTCAGCTTGAGTTGTTTAAATGGAACTACATAATTTTTCTTCCATTATATTTGGTTGCAACATAAATTCATTTGGTTACTGCAAGTATCACGTTTCTCTTCTAAGAATCGATTGCTTATCTCACTGCTGCGGGACCCAACTGTCATAATAATGAAGTTACGAACAATTAGTTTAATCCTAGCGCTGCTTCTCATCACAACTCCTGCTAAAGTTGTACCGAAACGAGCTCACAGTACGGAAGATTTAAAAATGCATTTTCGGCATATAATGCTATTCGAGTTTAAAAAAAGTAACTATGCTGCAGACAGAGCACTAAAAGTTTGTAGTGTATACGGCGATACTGTAAGTAGTGAAAAAACAGTAAAAAAAATGATTTGCAAGATTTTGATCTGGAAACATAAGTTTGAAAGATGAACCACGACCTAGATATCATTTCGAATTTAATGAAGATACTTTGTGAATATTAATGGAAAAAACTAGAGATTAATAAACGAGGATTAGCTAACAAACTAGAGACTTCACATATAACTGTCTACAGACGCTTGAAAAATATGTATTAAATTTAATCGAATGAACTTATGTTACAGCCCAATAATATGAATTTTACAATTTTATTAAATTAAATTTAGTATTTTAAAGATACTTTAGGATTAAAAACTAAACCGCATGATTTTATGTTAATGAATGACAATGCCACAACAACTCTTTCATGCTACGTTGTAAAATAAAAACCGAACGAATTTATGTTACAATTCAATATTTTAACACTTAGCCAACCGAATTGAGAGATCTTCTCGTTCTTTCCTCGAAATGATTCATTTTTTCCTAAACAACGTGTTGCGTAACATTTCGTTCATTATTTCTTTTGTTATTTAATGGTATAAATTGTGACAGGTAACAAAATAAAAAAAAACACCAGAAATGTAGACTGTTATTTTTTAATTAAAAAAAATTGATATACGCGTTACATTTGCCAATTTTGTAATGTACCATTATATAAAACGTGATTCCAACGTTATCACACTTTTAAAAAATACTAAATCTATTATTTATTTTTAAGTTCATGTTTATATTATATAATTTATCTTTAATTTTAGGTTTTACATAAATGAAAAAATATTTAATTACTTTCAATTTAATGTTTCATATAAAATATGTGATACGGGATCGTTACCATTAAATATAATTTATCTATTAAAAATAGTTTTATATGTTGTTTGTATCTTTTAAGTAGCGAAGATTGGTCTGTGTTTTTGCGAAAAATGCACGGTGGAAAGCGTTCAGTTAGTTGTGGCAAGCACGGTTGACTAAGTGTTAAGGGATATTGGAATAAATGGTACAGTCGGATAAAGGGATCAAATGTGTGCTTCGATCAAATTTGACTTCTGACAAAAACATTTTAACTTAAATTTCAACCTTCTATCGCAACCGTGGGGGTAGTAACATGGATATTTCGGAACATCCGTTTTTCGTCTATTTTCCTTATTTAATAACATACGAAAATCTTGAAGAAAAAAAAAAAAATGTAGCACACTCTCAATAATATGGCATATATTTGCGAATTTTTTTTCAATTTTTGTGTTAGGAACTTTTGTTGTTAAAAATTATAAATTCTTATTAAAATTTTTATTAAAAATTCTAAAGCTTCGTATAGAAGCTTTAAAAACACGACATTTATATTTTAATGATACCTTAACGTAACTATTACCCTCCAAAACGTGACACTTTTATTCACATAATACTAAGTTTACAGCACTGGAAGTACAAGTTTATTTCACATTTTATTCCATATTTCTTCTCTTTCTCTATACTACGAACTATATCTCACACTAAGTATCTATTTCTAACAGTTTCTCAAATTCCATTTTATCGAGTTTGAATGCTCAAACTTAAAAATTATATTCTATATTTTCGATTTGTTATTCTGCATAAAATTTCCACCTTCTTAATTCCAGGAACAATTGCAGAACACCCTACACGTTTTGTTATTTGCTGACATCTACGTATGCTTTCGTATAATTTAAATCTGGATGGTTCTGTAGTTTTTAATAAATGAGAAATTAAAATTCCTGTTGCGAAACCGCATAACCATAAAGGAATGTACGCGTTACCTTAATGAAATAATATTTCTTTGTAGACAATGTCGAAATGAAAGAATCAGATTCTGATTTAATTTTATTAAAGTAATTGTCAATTGATCACAGAAGTATAAAACCA
>SMSQ01020351.1:300091-321188 GCA_019453375.1 Ctenoplectra terminalis | reverse complement strand
TTTTTTTTTCCTTTAAATAATCAAATAATCGTTCGAACGGACGTAAAAAATTGCCCGGCGCATATAAACTATGTTCCGAATCGGAAGAATCGTATATACGCAAATGATATTTATATTACAATATCGTAATCGTAATCGGTTTTACCTACCCTTCATCTTAAATTACGGATAGGATCATGAACGACGTACCTTGCTCCTTCGAGTCTGATGATGTTCATTACTGTCCTACATAATCCTGGCTGCGCATTTCGAGCCGCTAGCATGGATCCATCCGCTGACGCCAGCAGAAGAGGGCGACTCTCTCCGGCAATCTAAAAATTGTACACAGATCGTTTAAACTCGATACAATCGATTAAATACGTTCACGTTTAACGACACTCGGAATACTTTAGAAATTTGTGTCTCAACGACTGCTTATNCGGTTGATTATAATTAGATCTGGCTCACGCAGCACGACAACGACGGCGTCGATCGACCCAATAGTTAGAGAACAATGAGATCGGAAGAGCAATCGAATCGCGGAGCCACGTGCAGAGAATTGGAGAAATTCTCGAGTCACGGAATATATCAAGCAGCTATGTCAGAGTGCGTTAATGTGCGGTTTATTAAATTGGCGATAACTTCGAGTAACTTGAACAAACAGCCCTAGGATCAGCCAGTACGAAAATATTTTTTTTTCTTTTTTTTTCCTTTAAATAATCAAATAATCGTTCGAACGGACGTAAAAAATTGCCCGGCGCATATAAACTATGTTCCGAATCGGAAGAATCGTATATACGCAAATGATATTTATATTACAATATCGTAATCGTAATCGGTTTTACCTACCCTTCATCTTAAATTACGGATAGGATCATGAACGACGTACCTTGCTCCTTCGAGTCTGATGATGTTCATTACTGTCCTACATAATCCTGGCTGCGCATTTCGAGCCGCTAGCATGGATCCATCCGCTGACGCCAGCAGAAGAGGGCGACTCTCTCCGGCAATCTAAAAATTGTACACAGATCGTTTAAACTCGATACAATCGATTAAATACGTTCACGTTTAACGACACTCGGAATACTTTAGAAATTTGTGTCTCAACGACTGCTTATCTGTAAAAACAGAACGCTTAACGCTTCAAGGGTTGAATCGTACATGTGTACGCGCGATAACGATAAAGTGTCTCGTTCCGTTGGATAGAATAAAGAATAAGATACATAGGTACGTACCTGCATTCTGACTTTGACGGTGTCCAACGGAAACGTCACTAAATCAGCGATGCAGGCTGCTGTGCCTGCAGTTAACAATTTCACCAATAAAGGGAAGTCGTCCGACGCTTGTTGCTGCTTCATCGTACTCATTTTTTCCTTCTTTTTCTCACCAACACCTTTTTCTCAGGTTTTAGTTATTTTCTCGATCAGTGTGTTCTAGGTGGATGCGTGCGTCGGATGTACGGGGTTGGAATAGTGCAAACTTTCCAATTCTTTCGACTCCTTTTAAATCCCCGCGTAAATGTACGATCCTTCGAGCTTGCTCGGCTTATCTGAGCGAGATCCTTTGTTAGAAAAGCGATATGTACACTATATACAGAGTCCTACCAGAGGACAGGAACCTTTAGATGATCATTTAGTAGACGGCTGGTTTAAAGATAAAGCTTTTTAGGTTCCCTGAAGTGATCAGGATACGCATGCAGTCCCCCTGACCGCGAGCACTCGTGTTTGATGTCTTGATTGTGAAGTACTTTATACATACTATTCTTCTGTAAAAGACACAAAAGAAAAGGAACCAATCAACTGTTTGTATTTTAATTATTTTATAAAAACACGCGTCGATTCGAACGATCGTTAACTTTTCGGCAGGGTTGGCAAAAAGATCGCAACGATTAAAGTTCAATGACCGACTGGTCGAGAAGCATTAAGCGTGATCACTCGACGGACACCAACACACCAACAGCAAACAGGTAATTTACTGCTATCGGAATACGAACACACAAGATTATCGCAAAACACGGCCCAGTCGCGTGTGTCACGATTTCCGCAACCGGAACGTCCGTTGTTTAGTCTGGACTTATCGCGAAGCTCGCGTCACAATTGTCTGTGCGAACTCAACTTTCTCCCACGCCTCGGTTTTATATAATTTACAGATGCGAATCGAGACTGATGACAGTGTCTTTTGCACGATGCATGCGTGGGCAGTCGAACTTTAGCTTCGACCGAATGACTCGAAAATAGAACGAAGTAGAAAAGTATTGGAGTACGGCCAGTTGGTAGGACGCTCGAAGACTTCGCTAAACTTTATTTTGTCCAATAAGTTGATCGACTCGAGCGGTAGAAGTTCTTAAGCAAATTTACCCAAGACAAAGTACATCTTTCGAATATCGACAGCATTGTTTTTATCGTTGTATTCGTTTTGTTCTAACTCGACGACGAGCTTGACTCTGCACGATCGCGACTCGCAATGTTGAAACCAGTTATACTCGTAACACGTTATTGCGGCCGTGAGGCTATTTTTGCTAAAGTGAAATGTTATTGCGGGTAGATGATGCTTTGACGCGATCTCCCTGAAACGATGCTTTTGTGCTTGCGATTTTTTAACGTTAATCGGACAACAACAGCATACATATTCATGTCCCACTTGGATACGATCTCGGAGAAACAAATGGAACGAGTACCGTTGGCTGGGACCACTGGGACAAAGTCCGACTTCTGTTTTAATGGGAATCCCGTTCCGTGTACTTTTTGATTACTCGTTCTGGAAGGAATTCAATTTCTTGTCGTGTTTATTCGACGAGGAAAGACTCAATTTGGTACGACTCCATTTTTACGGAATATAATTGACGTTTAATCCCACTGACAGCACTAAGTTATGGATCGAATAAAATTGAATCCAGACTGTAAATTAATTTTATTCGAGAAAGATTAACGAATAGGCTGGTTTACCGTTGAGAATAATTTTGTTGTTCAAAATTCAAAATTGTAAACATTGAGAACCGCTTTCCGTCACCTTCGATCACCGATTTCTGTTATAAAGTTTAATTCCTTCCACACTTTGCTCGACGATTTCTCCATCGAGAATGCCTAACGTCGAAGCGTTCTGTTGTGTAGAAAGACCATGAAAGGTGGTTGCAAACAATGCGATCGATAGTAAACTTCGGCCATGCGCCTGCACCCATTGCTGCACCCGCATCTTTCTTTCCTATAACGCGTATATATATTTTTAAGTTATCAAGGACATACGTGAACCAATACTTTTAATTGTAAATTACAATTTGATTCGAATAATCGAAGAACCAAGTATCTTTGAATAATTGTAACTTTATTAATAATTAAACGTTTGTATTTAAAAAAATAAAATTTTCTTCACAGATTCAGGTCGACCGGTTGTGACACAATGGTGGATTGAGAAACAAGAATGTATGCAAGATATCTCTAATATGCTATCTTTCTTTCTAACGATGTCTGACAAGCCTTGAAGAGGCGGAGTCCTGCAATATCCTTGCGCACGAGGATATGGCCGCTGAAAAGGTCACGGTATATTGATTATCCTCGCCACGAACGAGGTAGCGGCATAGCAATGGTTGGTTCGCAACGAACCGAATGCAACCGCTGCATAAATATTGTGAAATGCAACCATTGATAGAAAAAGAAACAATTTAATTACCGCTTAAGCTTGTTTCATAAAAAATGTAGCTCTGTTGGTAGGTAAATCAATGACAAATAAGTATCAACACTATTATGCTCCAACGTTTGTGTCTTAATATCGCAGAATTTGATAACAATCGTATAGTTTCGTTTTCTTCCGTTAGTTATTTTTGAAAGACGAACGTGCTGACTAAGTTTTCGTGCAAGTATAATAATTCGTGCCAGGTGATCGCGTGGGAGTTTGACAAATCGATGTAGCCGGCTTTGACTATTCGCGCATATGCATTGCAGCAACAGACTGCAGGCGCACGTACTGACCATATCTACTTCGGTGAAATGTTGAAATTTTAATTCGTTCTGGTTTTATCGTGTGCCTCCATTCTGACTAGCAACAATCCTAATAACTATGCACAATTCAAGCCACCTATTCTTTGAATCGAGATCGTTGCATTATGTATGCGACAGCAGCGTTCGATAGCAACAACTGCAGTTTGCAACTGTTGGCTCGATAAAATTAAACTAAAAATTAAAAATCTTCGATGGATTTGCGACAAAGCTCTTCTTTATTCGCTATGTATGAAATATTTAGAAATGTCAAAGAGTGGCGTTACCTTGTTAATATTTTCGAGACTGTCTTACTGACGCGAGTCACTCGGACGTTAAAGTCTATCGGATATAGAAATTTAACGAGTATTTCGATTCGATATAATGTTTCGAATATTCAGGATGAAAATTTTAATTGAACTTAGAAGCAAAGGAACATTGTTAATCGAAAATGTTGACGGTCAAACTATGTTCGCTGGAAAGTGAACAAAAATTTTCTACGAGTATATTAAATAACAATTATTAACAGTCCCAAAAATTGGAAATAAATGATGCGAAAACAATGGAGAAGAAATTTTAATTCGAGATGTACTTACCAAGTGTACAGTGAGTGGATAACAACACAACTGGAACAGGTTACCGTGAAAGCACCGTTTATACCGGCTCGTCGACCAATGGGAACCGTCCACAGTTGAATTCTGCCTATCAGCTGCCGTCTGTGACGTCAGATTTAACCAAAGAAAGCTCAACTTGCAGCCAGATCGATAAGTTCCAAGAACGTGGTGGTATAATGCCCCTTCAACTGCATACAAATACATATATATGCATCGACTAAGGGCAAGCGCATACGCTGCCACCCTTTCGATGAAGGAGGGTTACCAAAGTCTAGAATGTACAGCCCTAAAACCATAGGAAATTGCCATAGGTTATCGTGAAAATTTATTTTGCTGCATGCGCTACAATTTTTTGCCCGAACCAGCCACACGCTGGTTCTGGCTAATCGTATTCCATACAATTGGCGAACGAAAAATTGAACGGAAAAGGAAAGGAGGACGAGGAAGGTCGTTCGTTTTGTTGCAAGTTTGGTTGCCAAGGAACTGATCGAGATACCAGCTTTGTTATCGTTTATTTTATCATAAACCAAAAATTTATTTTCCGTATTAGCGGAGTTAAGATTAGCAGGTAGAGATTAAGTTAACGCTTGATAGGATTTGGTCAGTGTTTGTTGCCTTTCAAAATACTTCTAAACTTGACGCGAGTAACTTAGAGATTATAGTTATCTTATAGTCCTTAAAATGATGATATAATACGTAGTTTAATAATCTTCACGTGTGCTTTTAATACGACTGATAACGATAGTTGATTACTGAGTTAAAAAAGAAATTTCTGCGATGCTCGATGTTTAATAATGACACTATTATTCCCTGCACAAGATTAGGGAATAATAGTATTATTACACGTACAGTTTGTTGCGTAAAATAATAAAATATATGGATTTATAATAAAACAAAAAAAATTNAGATTAAGTTAACGCTTGATAGGATTTGGTCAGTGTTTGTTGCCTTTCAAAATACTTCTAAACTTGACGCGAGTAACTTAGAGATTATAGTTATCTTATAGTCCTTAAAATGATGATATAATACGTAGTTTAATAATCTTCACGTGTGCTTTTAATACGACTGATAACGATAGTTGATTACTGAGTTAAAAAAGAAATTTCTGCGATGCTCGATGTTTAATAATGACACTATTATTCCCTGCACAAGATTAGGGAATAATAGTATTATTACACGTACAGTTTGTTGCGTAAAATAATAAAATATATGGATTTATAATAAAACAAAAAAAATTCTGGCCCATGAGGGGATCGAACCCGCGACCTTCGCGTTATTAGCACGACGCTCTAACCAACTGAGCTAATGGGCCATCTGTAAACTGTTCTTAATTTCAGAATTTTCATGTTCATACTCGAACTATTTACCGTTAAAGAATTTAAGATACACATTTATTCTTTAGGGTGAACAATTCGATGCACATATAAATTAATAAATTATCGACGGCATCGGAACGTACCGATTAATCTCTGATGAAAGGTTTCCCAAATTCAAAACATCCTATTCTATTTCTTCGTTTACATTTCGTTAAGGAGACGAAGGATCCATGGATAAAAAAAAGTCCCACGTTGTGGCGATAATATTCCCGATACAAAATGTGCATATTTAATAAAACAATAAACAACTATCATCTGATTTATAAACATATTTTATTTCTTTTGAAGAATGGAATTTGTGTAATTGTAACAGTTTGCTCTTATATTGTGAAATGATTTTTCTAATAACTAAATAATACATTGTTTGTCGATCTTAATAATCTGCGAGTCATTGTATTGGAAACAATTGATCAGTAATGGATGTACTTACGACGTTTCATTTGTTCAGATAAATTATCTGAACTTTGTCTGCAGTTTGGACTCTGTGCATAAGAAGTCAAATGGAGTTAACGTTATGGTTTGCATCGATAGATACGATATCAAGGACAATTTGTCATACTAATAATAAATAAAGGAATTATTTTGTCCCAATTACGTATATTGTTAACGTTATCTAATACTGATATCAACGAGCTGACACGAGAATGCACCGATGAGATACGAGTGCAGAGATTTTGGTTGTTAAACTCCTTTGGTTTGTGTAATTTTAAATCATTTTCAAATTCTAATCAACATAAGTATTTATTTAACGATATTATTTTCAGCTTCGGTAAAAATATGTAAGGTATTAAAATAGAATGAAACAGAATTATAATAACCGTCTCGTTTAAAAATAGTTCCATGGAAAATGTATTGTTTGTAACTAATTAAATGAAATATTAGGAGGTGGTTACTAAAATCACAGACGAGATACAGAATAGACCTAATATCTCATCGGACTTCCTGTCCAATCTTAACGTAACTTCCTAGCTACGTTTAGTTTTAATTCTAACCACTATTGATGCTATAATCTAATTCTTTTCTGGATCGGTAACATTGAGAGTGACACTAAAATGGTAAGAATCTGACAAAAAAAAAAGCATTGGATGTTAGGTCTGTTCTGTACCTCGTCTATGCTAAAATAAAAATATAAACGCGATATAAATGAATTGATAAATGAAAAAGATCAATTAATTACTTTACCGTCGCACAGTAACACATGAAGTGGCATTTTGACACCGATGAGGGCGCTATAGTCTTAATACTAAAATGTATCGAATGTATCTTAAATTTAACGCGTAGCTCTTGGCTTGGTATCGTTTTTCAAAGAATAAACTTCGAAGAAAACGATACCAATTACCAGGTCTCACCACGTGGAGGTGACTACGCAAGAGACCCACCCTACGGACTACCTTTTGTCTCAAAGATTGCACTTATCTTACTTAAAGCGAAATTAAGAAAATGGCTCTATCGACACTTTATCAATTTTGTGTCTTACAAAGGGGAATTCGGTTCGATAAACGAGTCTCTAATACTCTCCTTTCGCTATAGTAATATCATTCGTTATAAAAAATTCTCTACTTAAAAAGGGAAACTAAGGAAACCATAAAAATCGCGAGCAAGTTAAAGTCGCGACGCGCCCGAAGACAAGATAACTCCATGCTTTTGCACTCTCTACAAGTGACTCGCGCCCAACTCGAGTCAAAACCGCTACGACGCGTTTTACACGAGTCGATGAAGCCATCACCCGACCGATGGGGTTCTCGGAGGGCAGCTCAAGGGTCGAGCTAGCCTAGTAGTAGGACGCATATGCCCCAGCGGCAAGGGGTAGGAGCCAATGGACTGCCCCATGTCGACTAACCGCAGGCACGTCCAATATACAGGGCCATACACTAGTCGAGTACTTTCGTACCAATCGACAAGTATAGCAGACCCTTGAGCTGACCAAAAACCACATTGGCAAAGGTGATGTTCCACCGAGCTCAGGGCACATCGATAGCCGGTCAAGAATCGGGTGGGTTTGAAATCAACTCGAGGAGAGCGACTTATCAAAGCATGGAGTTATCGAGTGCGAAAATAGGCGAGAGGGGTAAAGAGAACAAAATTGATTTACTTGCTTTAAGTAACATAGCACGTTTTTGTACAAATGGCGTTCACAATTAAATTAACATAGGTAGCTATCTTAAAGGTATCTTAAAGCTATCTTAAAACTAGTTAAAACTAAGCGTAGCATCCCTCGTTGTCCAACGAAGATCCTTCGTTGTGCAACGGTGATCCCACGGTGGCAGTAATCATATAATATATACTTAAAGACTAGACCTTAAAGACTAGATCTTACAGACTAGATCTTAAAGACTAGATCTTAAAGGCTACAATTGTAATGTTAAAATTAATCATTTGAATTCGATTTCAACGAGAAAAAATATTTAGAAGTTTCGAAGAATGGTTAATAAAGGAACTCGGAAAGAAAGAGAACCAAAAAGAAAGAAATTCAAAAAGAATAAGAGGGAAAGAACCAAAGAAAAAAAGAGCCGAATAGAAGAAAACAGAAGAAGAAAGAGAGCGTAAATCGAATAGAAATTGAAGGATAAAATCGATATATCCTTAATTTTATAATACTAAGAGTTAGGCGAAATAAATTAACAGTTGAATCGTTGTACGAATATTCAATATCCATCGATGAGAATGGAATGGTTAACAGTTAGATAAAAACGCTAACCGACAACCATCGTCCATCGTAACGACATTTGAGCAAAGCCGTAATAAAATTTCCGATCTATCTACTACGAGCGCCGAATTTAAACTGTGCTCCGATGGGCGGTCGGCGTTCCTTATATCGCATCGATCGTCACGTACGAAAGCACACACGAGAACCGTTGAACGTTACGATCGATGCGAACGATCATTTTTCTATTATAACAGCCTGAAATTTATTAATTTTTGCACTTTTATTATAAATTTATGTTCTCAACAATTTATTATAACATTAAATATAATAATTTATAAACATTTTGCAGGAAGTTTTCGACGCAGAGTTACGTTAAAATATTCTTACTACCTCTATACGATAAAATTCGGTGGATAACGATCAAAAATTATGTTTACCAATGGTCATACATAGATAATAATTACAATACATAATAAAAATTATGATTATTGTAAAATTATTTTACGTTATTCCAGTATATAATAATTTATCGACTCGTGAAACTTGTACTAATTTATGTGGAGTTAGTATTGTAAATTGAAGCTTAATGTTTAAAAACGTTTATCGTTATATATTTGAGCTTTATCAGGGAACATAAATTAATTTGTTATAAACTTGTTTATTGTATAGAATTAATTTTATATCTTGTAGCCGCGACCAGCGCGAGTCGTTGGAAACAATCGAGAATGACAATTTTATCTTATTTCCTTTTTCTTTAACGACTTGATTTATTTTTTTAATCGCATCATTATATGAAAATTAATACAAAAATAAGTATTAAATAGAATAGTTACGTATCTAGTTAATAACTTATACTACATCACTCTAACAAACTGAATTAGTAATGGATAACCTTAGAATTTAATTTTTTAATTTGATTTTAATACCAATTATCGTCAAACGAGCAGTAAGATCTGTTTCTATAATCTGTCGGTAACGTTGTGAGTGACGCGAAAATAGAAATCTTCTGCGACGGTCTATTCGCAACTGCATTATCTGATGCTGGAAAATCAGAAGATCGATAAAACGATTTTAATAAACTTAAAAATTACTTAATTCATCAGAAGTTGTAGCGTCACGATGAAAATTTAGATAAATTCATCGCTGTAATTGAGAAATACTGTTTCTATTAACTTTCATGGGTTCGATTCATTTGAGTTTAGCAATTCGCGCCACCCAATCACAACGTTAGTCAAATCGGTATACATTTATTGAAAGTTTTTTTGATTCACAGTTATAACTTTTCTAAATATATTTCATAAATGATACAAGATTTATTTGTTTTATCTACTATACGTAGATTCAGAATTTGTAAATAATATTTAAAAAATACTTGTATAAACAGATGCTCGTTCGACTACGGAGTCATCATTGCTAGTCTCTCGGCACGTGTTTACGGATTCGTGTACGCGTCATTAGTTCTCGTAACTTTTTTCCAATTTTACGTTGGAAATACTGAACGTCGTGGAATGAAATACAGTAAATCGAAAGTGTAGCGATCAGTTGTGCTCGTGATAGTGTAATTCTTATCCTCAATACGTTATTTTTTACGCAATCAGTGTTTCCTTTACCGCGTCCTTTTCCGTGTCAACGAGCCGGTACTTTCTGCATTTATTTTTAAGTAAATATTATATTTAGCTCAACACAGTGTTAGCTTTTGTGTTGCATTCGTGCTCGCAAGTCTCGGACTCTGTCTTTTGCTGTCTATTATCGTCGAAAATACGCGATGAACAAGATATACGTCACATTGAAGAAATACGGCACTCGGAGCACGAGCTGAGAGTCTCCGTATCGTACAACATGGGTCGGTGAGTGGAACGTCTTAACAAATTGAATACATATATAAAAATGACGATTAGAATTGTGTCGGATAACTTAAAAATGCCGGCAGTACAATTTAATCTTCTCTTACAATGGTAATTGTGATTTCTTACTTATCTGTTAACGATACTTCGAAAAATACGAATAATTATTGGATCAAATTTTTTGAAACCATTTATAGTGGACGATGAGATATGATTTCTTGCATAGGATTTTAGTACATTTCATTTATGAACCTAACTCTGTTAAGGTATAGTTAGAAATACAGTAGAAAATAAAAAAAAAGGTTTACACATATTACGTAATTATTCAGCTTTTGATTTTGCGAAAAACTCGAATTGTTTTTTCATTAAAAATGATTGTTTTATGGTTTTGAAGCGTTTGAAAATTAAATAGGTACAGCATAACGTTAAAATTAAGGGTAGGATAAGTATTGCTATCGTTCCATAATAATCGATTAACGAGATATCGCGAGCGTGGTAACGTAAGTGTTTCGATTTGGAAAATTTGATTACGTGTTCCACGTTCCAAACAGCACGATCCATAGGTTTTACCAATTCGTCCTTTACAATCTCCGACATAAGCTTGATGTTGTTATAATACCTGGATGTACGAAACTTAGTTATATTGTTGTTTTCATCGATACTGGATGAGGATGTTCTTTTTTTCTTTCTCTCTTATTTTCTTTTTTTTTTGTAAATAAGAAAAGACCGTGGCCTCGATGAATTCGCAACAATCGTTCCACCACGAATTTACTCACGTTTTATTTTCTATAACATCGGTGAGGGTTTGCACGATAGATTCCTCAGTGATGGTATCGATGTTCAATGTAAGTCCGATACCGGCATCTAGGATTTTACGTGCGTTGAAAAGTTGATCCCCGAAAAAGGGAATGGCGACTACCGGTACAGAATAGTGCACCGCCTCTTGCAACGACTGCAATCCACCCTGCATCACGTAGGCCATCACTTTCGGATGTGCTGCATATAAAAGTAATGTTAGTATCGCGGATCGAGCTGAAGTAAAGCAGCGCCCTTATGGATTATCCGCTTTCGAGTATTACAACTTTTAAAACTTTCTCAGAGAGTAGACGAAAAACAGTGGAGTAATATTTCTCTTGAAAACGATATTTTGAATCGCGGGGGCAGGAGTTTCTGTGTTTTATTATTCCGTGTTGCATAAAGCGAATAAATTATGAAGTTACAGTACCGTTTAATTGTATGCATTTACGAAGAATTTCCATTTTACTGTGGAGAGAATAACGTTTTTATCATTATTATTCCGGAATAGTGTAAAATAAATGAACGAGGGAATAAAAAGGTTGGTACGTTGAGAAATTTGAAAACATAAAAATTGATATTTTCGAAAGCGAGGCCGGACAATTACAAATTTTAAGAAATAAAACAAGGAACGACAACAGCTTATCGAGAGACACAATTAGGAAACGCGTGACGAAATTCTTTAATTATCGAAGCTACGAAGAAACGATCGTTATATTCCAACGCGATAGTAGGGAATAAACGTTAGACGTTCGTTAAGGACCGAGCGATCGAAACGTTCTACGTCGACAGAAAAGTTTCGTCGAAATCTGACGCGTTGAGTTGTGGAACAACGGAAACCGTAATAGGCAATTGAATTGAAATTCTCATTATTTGCATGGCGTCCTTCGGTTACATTACGTATTCCCACCTTTAATACGTTTTCTACAGAGTGGGAGAATTAGAGGGAGATGGCAAACGTAACCTGTCTGTCAATGTGTACGAAAGTTTGTGCTTGCTTGCATTTGCATCGAGTCCGGACGTTACCGCGAACGATGCGGAGTTGTTTGTCAGAATTTCCCGAGAGAATTTCGCCACCGTGTCATGAGTTATCTTTTCGTTTCGCTATGAATCGTCTAGATCGTCGTGTCCCCGAATCAAGGGGGGTATCGTAGTTTATTTTTTCTCGATCGGGCCTCTGGGTTTCCAAAAAACATTGCCAATTCACTATCGGGATAACGAAACCGTTCGATACCGATATTCTTCTTTTTATTCTTTCCAACTAATCGACACGAATTTTTATTCGACACCGGGAAGTTTTTTTATGGAACGGTTTTGTTCACAAGCTCTCCTAATGTTCCGAACGCGTAAAAATTTTTTCACACGGAACGGAGCAAAAGTTGCCGATGTAATTATACCGCGCGTTGGTCGCACTTTACGTCTGATCGTTTAAAAATGAGCGTGGACGAGGTCGTTACAGAGCACTTGGCTAGCCGAGAAAATTAACATCCCTTCCAAATGAAAGGACCTGCAAAGTCGGCAGCAACTTCGTTAAGTATCCGTGGAAGCCTCTGCTCGTCGTTGAATCCTGTTTAACGAACAGACCGTCGCAACGAGTTTTGACGAGTTTTGACCAGTTTTGACGAGTTTTGGCGAGTTTTGACGAGTTGCGTACGTAAATCAAACGGAAATGCGATAATTAACGAACAGATTCGTTCTTGCCGGTATGAAAACAATTGCGTAAGAAGTTTCTTGTTTGAAAGCAAAAAAAAGAGAGGAACAAAATGGTCTCTGAAAGAGTCTCGCATCTCGCGTTTGAAGGAATCAAAGAAAGCATTGTAGTTAACGAGCACGATTCATCGTTCATCGCGTTATCGAGAAGTAATTTTATCAAGACCCGTTTTCTTGTTACGACGCGATTAATCACGTAGTTCATTCGTGTGTCTGCGCGAACGATGTTCAGAAGCCAGGCTATAAAACGAACGTATCCCGAAGCGGTCAATCTAAGCTTCGCTCAAAGGAACCGCGAGGAAGCGAAGGGTGGTCAGCTTAGCCTTCGGTAACCTTACCGAGAACCGCTTGCTGGGGCACCCATTTCACAAATTTGATGTTGGCTGGATGAATGGCCATGTCTCCGGTGTGTTTCCATAGAACTTTTTGCTTGAGCGAGCTGAGCGCGTTGCACAATGCGGTCAAAGGGCCGACTGGCAACTGATGAGTTTGCAGATTCGAGCCTAGGGAGAAGTAGATCGCCCCGTGTTCCGCTTTATCTAAGAATTCTTCAATGTCCTGCGATTATGAACGCATCCAATCTTAACGTAGATTTGAATAACAATTTTGGTTAAAACGGATAAGTTAGGGAGTTAAATTACGTTTGGTTATTATTATTCCAATAGGTCGGGCTGAAACGATGACACACGCGTTTCACGTGGAGTCGAAGGCATTGTTGTATTAATTACACCGGTCCGCAGAACTCTCCGATGGAGCGAACGCGCACGTGGGTGACGATCACGTTTTGCATCTCAATGTTTCGCATTAATTTCACGTGACACGGACGCAATTGCGCTTCGGGGATCTTGGGTGTGGAAGAACGTGTTCCAACCTTCGAACGAACGAACGAACGAACGAACGACTCGGTCGGATAATTTTCATCGGTGTCTCGGTCCACGGGTCGGTGTAAGGGTCGTTTGGAAAAAGTAGAAAGAATCGGTAGCGAGAAACGATGGCAACCCGGGATCTGGATTTTTCTCGTCGGACGAAACGAACCGGAGGCTGAAAATACCTTTCGAAAAATATTTTCCCTGGCAGACTAGGGTGGGGTATAAAAGGTACAACGAGCAACGGTAAATAGCAATGACCTTTACTTTCGCATCGCAATGCTGGGCTGTAGGTAAACTTTCCCCTATACCGGTTACCTGCTAGAGTGCTACGTATTTTCCCCCGGAGAAATCATTCTCCCTGGCCGCGGTATAGAGTTCCACCCCTTGCCCCGGTAAAACTGCACGAAATAACACCGCAAGTCCCGCAAGGAATAATAGTTCTAATCGTTGACTGAATTTAAGTTTCGCAATTCCGGTTATCGATCCGTCGTTCAATCCTCGATGAACGAGTTTCGCCGATGTATCGGTGTTGGTTTAAAACTTATAAAAATAAAAATTTTGAATTCGTCGAGGCGTATCGGTTTATCGACCACAAATCTCAGGATTCGATGGGAAATTTTAAGGGTCCGGTCAGTACCTTGGGCAACGTTTGGTTTTCATTCGTGATCTGGAGACTGTGAACCTCGATCACATTTGGCAGCAGTGGTTTCGGATACCCGAACACATGATTGTTTCCCAATATTACCAGACTGAAGTTTCTGTCGATGTCCTGGATCGAGACGTCAGGCATCCATTTGCTAACGATCTCCTGCGCTCTCGGCAGATGCCAGTACTTATAGTATATTCTGGTCCACGTTGTGTAGAGGATGTTCCAGATACGCTCGTTCTGATTCATTTTATTCGCGAAAGGATTGGCCATGTCAGGGTTCAACATAGGGTCATCCGGGTTTCCTGAGAATCATACGATCAACGTGTAAGCTGAAAAATTAACAAACAGAAACGTTGGTATCCCTTTTTCACGATGGAAAGAAATCAAACGACCCGTTAGCGTGTCTTTGTCCCCTTATTTCTCATCGGATGCGAAATCGGTACAGGTTAAAGCACTACCGAACGATTCATCCTTTTCTACAATGTCTGGCTCCCCGATTGCTCGCACTTTCTACTTTATCGACCATTTACGTCAATTTCCTACTCGCCTAACGACATTCCGGCCGAATAAGACACGAAAGGAGTAGAAAAAGACGTCGCGAACCGAGCGTGGTTAGACCGTTGGACTGGCTGACTCCGTGGCAGCTCATGCTTAGGTTTACCTTTCCAGGCAATTGTTTCTTTCTCGATTTTTATTTTTAGCAGCGTATCACTCTTACCAACGGAATCCATGACATACGGCAGGTTCCCAACGCTCAAGAATCCGATTAGGACCGGTGAATTATAATGTTTCACGAGGGCGTAATAGCATTGGTACCATAATTGTTCTATAATCACGGCATCGAAGCTCTTGTTCCTCCTGGAATAAGAACACCGTGCTCGAGATTAGCTTTAACAGATGAAGTTGTAACGCGTTCAAATTACTGTAATTTCTTTGGCTGGTGCGCCTTTTTTGTTTCTCGCGCAAACGAAAGGCAAACCATGCCAACGCGATGACGGTAATTTTCTACGGCTCACGGCAGAAAATTGCGCTAGCGCACTTTTCTTTGACTATTCTAGCTTTAACGAGTTTGCGAAATGAACTTGCTTTTATTTTACCGGCTGTGCCGGTACACCGTCTTAAATAGAATGAATATTTGTATTACGAAATTAGGTGCGCGATGGCCGGGCTGAACAGTTGCTCCTCGCACAGCTCGTTCGCCTCTCGCATGTTCTTCCGCAGAAGGGTGAACGCTCCCATGTGCCTGCGAAAGATCGATAATTTAACAGATCTTCCGGCTACGAGATTCTTCGTGTAACGCGCAAAGAAACGTACCTCAAACCTGTGCAGTCTTTCTTTCGATAGGAAAACGACAAATCGATGTCCTCGTAGTTCTTGATCGGCTTCTGAAAGATTACATTGGGCGGTCATAAATTCCGTCTATAGCGAATCAAAATGTCTCTTTTACGTCTCTATCGAGAATCTTGATTTCCGTGTTCGTCCTCTTGATTTACATGTACCATCGAATTCTTCATTTTTCGTCGAAGAAGTGAACGAAAGGGAGAGAAAAAGAGAAAGAGAAACAGAAACAGAAAGAGAAAGAGAAAGAGAAAGAGAAAAGAAATGGAAGAGCACAGCGAGCATTGGGTCACAAAGAGACGCATTTAACAAGAAGAAATGTTAGTAAGGGTAAATTGAAGCCGAACGAAGTTTGCGTAACTTTGAATCGGAGTTTATGTAGAGAGTAAAAAAGAGGGACACGAAAGGGATCGGGTTCGGAGAGAAGTGGAAGTAGAGCGAGAGAAGAAGAGAAAGAGAAGTAAAAATGAACTGCCGGTTGAACGTGGGAAGAAGGCACGAGAGGTACGCGTGGTCGAAGTGGAGCACAGAGTCAAACACCTATCTGAAATATCTTTTTCGAACTTTTCCCTACGGTCTACCCGATATTATTGAATTATTAAGCCATCGTTATAACCTTGTTAGAAGTGTTTTCCCGCCTTTTTATAAACTTTCTCAACGCTGATAAATGACGGAAGTTGTAACGTAATTGTGTTGCGTATAAATTGCCATACTTTACGGGTAATGGTTAAAACAGTTTGTAACTCGATGAAATTTCCTCGTTGTCCGATCCTAACGAAAAAAAGAAAAGAACCGACGAGAGAACGAACGAAAATGAAAAGTGGATCGATTAAGCCGCATTGTTCGGCAAGTGGATTAAAATCGTCGGGCAAACGCGTCAAAGAGTTATCGAGGAATGATCGAAAATCGCAGGGAGGAAACATACGGAGAGGAAAAATGCAGAAAAATCTCACTTACCTTTGACGGAATCGTTGATATCACCGTGACGTTGTGTCCACGAGCCGCCAAAGCCTTCATCAATGCTTGAAACGGTTGTTGGTGGCTGTAGCTCGTGCTAGGACAAATTCCGAGAATGTTGAATCCAATGGTGGGCGAGAATTGACGAAAGAGTAAAACCACCACTAGCAGAGGCAACATCTTGCGCACCGTCCAAGTACCGTATTTCGAGAGACACTCCAGCCACGAGAAATAGTCTTTCAATTTTTTAAACGAGAATCGAGGCTGTTGGTGTTACACCCTTTGTAGGAATTTCTAAGGGGATCTGCCAGGAAAGAATGGAGGGAGCGAACGGAGGCTGGAGAACGATCTGTCCGTGAAAAATTCACAACATGTTTCACGATCAGTTTGCTCGAGGCCGCGATAAATAAATGAACCGCTTGTACATCGGTCGCGTGTTTCTCGCACAGCTTGACGGAGAAATAATGCAAGCCTCGACTGACTAGTGACAGATATTTTTATACATCGCTAGAAACATAAAGGCGTCCTTCAGTAGCTAAAGAGGACTCGGACCAACCTATTCTCTTATCTTTTCGAGGCCTGGCAATACATAATTCTTTAGAGATCATCGTATATCGGATACGCTACCCTTTCATATATCTGCGCTTCACAACTGTCGAGTGAATAAAATTCGAGAAACCTCATCTTTCAGATAACCCGTGTTTCGAAATAGATAATACCATCAGAATGGAGTCGTTGTTCGCGAATCGACATCCAGAGGATCGTTCGCGTTCGACTTCGGTCTTCGTTTGTAATTTGCGTTTAAATTATGAGTCGGTCGGAAAGGCAATAATAAGAAAAAGGAAAAAAAAAACCATAGAAGAGAAAAACGTCGGCTGGAGACGAATCACCGAGAGTCGCGCCATTAGCTTCGATGTACGCTTCTGCCTCGCCGTCAAGAGGAGAATGGCTTGGTTCAGCGAACGGAATGATGCGGTCGCTGGGACCGAAGAAAAATTGGTCCACCGTCTCTAAAGAAAACTTTCAACCGTGAAAAATGTCATCCGTTCTCGCGAAAACTATGCTACTTTTTCTTATCCGCCGATTTCGCCTGCGTAACGATATCATGACCGAATAAATACGTAACAGAGATGATGTAACGCTTGTTCCACGTGTCATCGAGCAGTTCCACCGTGCAACTTTATTTTCCTAACTTCTCAAAGGGAAAAAAATACGTATCGCGTAATCGTTAATTAAAAACTTGAGACGTTACAACGTTACGCGTTGCAGAGATAAATGTTTCAGGACTGAAACAAAAGATTTTTGCATAGCTGACGTAATTGTGGGTTTAAACGTGCCGCATTACTTAGAGTCGTAACAATACCGGGATGCGAGAAGAGCCTCGTTAATTCGAGATATTGTACGCACTGTTGCACCGTAAAGGTGCATCGTTTCCGTTGTCCGAAAAAGTCATGACAAACTTGTGCTTTTAATCGGTCTACGCTACAGCGGTGGCCATTGCTGAGAGAGAGAGAGAGAGACCATGAAGGAACGAAGGCAAGATAACTCGTGTGCCCCCTCTTGTCAAGCCGCAACACGAGCCACGGTTTAATACAATGCCGCCGAGAATGGTGGTAAGAGAGAAGTAGAGGCTTAACGCGGAGAAAGAGAGCCAGAAGGGAACGGGCTTTGAGACGAAGAGAGAAAGTTCAACCCCCGACAGCAAAATGCTGCGTGTGTCACTAAGTAAGCGTCTAGATTTGCTCGTCCTTCTCTACCTTCTAGAAAAGCCAGTAGACTGGCAGAGGATGTGTCAGCTTCAGCTGTGTATGTTTTGCGAGATCCCTCCTCGGTTTCTCTTGTCTCTTTTCGTTCCGTTCCACGCCCTTCTGTAGCTTCAATCCTGTCTCTTTTTCCCTCCAAGAGGTGTCTGCTATCTCTTTGTCTCTTGTACTCAGTTTCTGCCGTACGATTGTGCGGCACCCACTTGCGGATCTCTTGCTATAATCCTCCCCTGCTCTCTCTCTCTCTCTTTCTCTCTTTCTTTGTCTCTGTCGTCCGTGTCCTCTCTTTCCCGTCGTCTCTTCCAGACGACTTCCAGCAGAGCCAAGAGAGAAAGACGGAGAGCAAGTTTTTGCGATGACGCTTATGCAACCGAAATTTAGGATATCCGCGGCTAACTTCGGCAACCGCAACAACCCCCGAAGAAACGCTACCCGCGCGTTCGCTTGTCTAGAATTTCGTTAGGCTTTTCTTGCATCGTTCCCTCGTATTTGTTAGTCCCGTAAGCTGATCACGAAAGATTAGTGTCGCACGGATGTCGTGGCCGTATTTTCGCGGTGTTGCGTTTTTCGATCCTTTCCGCCGTGGCTTAGGGAAACATCAATTTTGTTTCATGTTTCTGAAATTAGGTATTTCAATTTAATAACACTCTCGAATAAGAGGTTCGAGCTACGCGAAATAAGTTGGTTAAAACTTTTCAAGTTTTTCTAAATTTTTTTTCGAGCAGTCGACGGCATGGGAGGATCCTCGACGTTGCGCTGGTTAGAATTTTATCGGTATACGTCTATTAAATTCAAGAGACCCCCCATCGAGCCGTGTAAACGGTCGTTTTGCTCATTAACAAGCGTGCTCGGTGACGCGAATCATTCCATTCACCCTAACACCTAGAGCCGATGTACACGTGCACGAGGCCTGGATGCCGATGTAGACATCGTTCGGTGTACATCCATGCAACAGGAACTTAAGTACCGTGATTAGAGTTCCCGTGGGAGCGTGGAAGGAGCTTAAGGCGTCCGCGAGTGCGCGATTATATATGCCCAAGTACATATTTCCTACGTGTATGGTTTCTTTACGAACTGCTAGATGAGTTTACGGGGCGACTAATGAAATTATTTCTGGTCACCGAGCGCCATAATCGTGTCAGGAGAACTTTCTACGTTTCTATGCCGCGACAAGGACCATCCGGCTTGGAACGTTTTCGCATGGCTCTTTGCGCTTCTCCCGCAGCTCCCGACCTACCAAAAGATAAATATTTGCGAGCCCTCCATTACGCTTTATGGAATATTCTTTTCCTCTCTTTTTTGCTATCTTTCTTGTTCTCTCTCGCTTGTGCCTCGTCACCGTACGAACCGTATAATCATCGCAATTTTCTCTGGACGCTTGGCAAATTTTGCCGGGCCCATTGCGAGGAAACCATCCGTCCGTATTCGCTTCCACGCTCTTCCGTTTTTTTAAACCCCTGTTCCCTTTTTCTCGTCTGTCTCTCTCTCGCGACCCTTCTCACCGAGAATATTTATTTTTACCAAGTTCGAGCATTCTTTAGAATACGAGATTTCCTCGAGGCGTCCACGATTTCAGAGACGTTAATTTCCTCGATGATTTCACGAATTCTACGGTCCCTGACTCGTTTTAGAAAGAGACACAGATTCCCTGGGAGATTTCCCGACAACTTTCCGTGCTTCCGATGTTTTATTAAGCATCGGAATCGCATGGACGTCGTCGTCGAACTTCGTTATCCGTTGCGTTTCCTTCCTCCCGCGCACCGATAGATCTGATTTCGTTCTTTAAAGTGGCTACTTTAGCTTTTACTTGTGCAACCGTCTAATCAGAAAACGAAACAAATCTCAAAGGGATGCGCTACGGGCGCAGCATAGAAAGTGCAAGCCAAACTTTCCTAGCAGTATCAAAGTTCTATCGGGGAAACGTTCCGCGCACTTGATCCATTTACAGGATGAGCTCTTTGGCGTAGGTAAAAATAAGAAATCGATAGAACACGCGATTTCTTCTCTCCTGCTCGTTCTTTCGCCATCCTCCTTCGCCGCTGTTTCTTCTCGTAGGTTACATCCAAACTCGAACAATGTGTTCGGAGCGGTTCTACATCACAGAAATAAAGACTGTTCGAGCAAACGATAACGGCCGCGGAGAAACAATAGCGGAAACTGTACTCTGTAATTCAAGGTGCACGCTCTCTGGGATCCTCCGATCGTTATTGTCATCGTTGCCGGTCGCTATAATGTTATTATTCTTGGGCGTCGTTACAAAATATTTGGAACTATCGGAAAGGAGTGTACTAATAATATTATGCCAAACCTTCTACCCCTCTTTTGTTTTATTTTCGTTATCGAAATGCTTGTCATATTTAAAGGATTTTGTTATTTATTACACTTTTCCTTTCTCGCTTTGAGACACAAATTATTGCAAATAATATTATTAAAATGTTACGAAACGTTCTCATAAGTGGTTTTTAAATTTTCACCGTAAAAAACGCTGCCGTTTTGATCCGGTAATTATCGTTCTCGCGATATCTATCAAGCGAAAAGTAAGAACCGAATGCGCCGTTTTCAGTTATCTGCCGGGGGGGGGGGGG
>SMSQ01020351.1:286802-299162 GCA_019453375.1 Ctenoplectra terminalis | reverse complement strand
GGGGGGGGGGGGGGGGGGGGGGGGGGGGCATAAAACGTTGGCAACAGATCGATCAATTAATTTCATCTAAGGATATCTGGTGCGTACATACCTGCCTACTCTCGCCTCGTTATTCACGAAATATCCCGCACGAAATATCACTCCCTTTTTTAATCTTTCTCTAAGCTCGATGCGTCCCGCTCTTTATCGCGTCGTATCTCTTCGGGTGCAACTCATTGTGCTTCGCATTACAATATTGCGAACTGCCGGTGCGACCGAGAGAAAGGGAGAAACGTGGAAAAGCTGGAAGGAAAAAGGGAGCATGGGACATAAAAAAATAAAGGAGAGAGGAAAAATAAAGAGAAAAAAGAGAAAAAAAATGAAAAAAGAGGAGAAAAGGGAAAAAAAGGAGGACGAAGCAAAGGGAGAACGACTGACACCGATACGAGCAGGGAAAGAAAGAGAGGAAAGAGCGACAAACAGAACGAACACGTAGTTCCCAGGAAGCGTGTAGGATGAGTAATGAAACGGTCAGAAACAGAGGTTCTCTAATCCCGGCGGATATAAGATGAAATCGTTCAGGGAGAGGATAACGGCTGGTAAACCGGGGTAACCAAAGAAAATCCATGATCGTTACACCGAAAGCACCGCCATCGTTTTTAGATTAGCTTCGACCAAACGTCGAAGATATTCCTTCGTCACGCGAGATACAAGAAACGCTTCGAAACGTGTCTCACGATTTAAGAAATCTCGATACGAGATTGCCTGATTGCCTTCTCCGGAATCGAACGGTAATTTCGTTGGATCGTATTTAAACGTTTCATAGATTTTCGTTTTAAGATAAAAATTAACGATACCCGTGACCATCGTGGAAAAAATATTCTCGCTACGTTTTCTTTTCTTTTTTTTTCGTTTCTCTTCACTCGATAAGGGAGCGAAGCGTTTATTTGGTTTCTATCAGCATTGAAAAGTGAGCCGGAAAATTGTAGGCACGCGACGAATCGACGATAAGAAGCAATCTGTAGGCTCGGCGTCTGGGAGCAAAGGGACGTGAAATTTTGTGGCGCGCTCGTTGAATCAACTTAATTAAACTCCTTAATCCATTTCTATAACGTCTTAATTCCGTTTCTCAACGAAACTCCCGAGTTCTTCGGGGACGCTGGAACTTCCCCAAACGTATTCGCGTGTCAGTTTCCGCATTAGAATCCAACGGCGACGGATGGAAGAGCGGCGCGAGGATCGCGGAAAGCACTCGCTTGGAAAATGAAATATCGTTCTGCGCGAAAACTAGATTAACCGTCGATCGATCTTCGAATTACTGCAGCAACGATATTTACAACAGCCATGGACTCGTTGTGAGGAACGTTCTCCTGGATAAAATCTTACATTTATTAGTTATTTTCAATCGTTCATCGTTCAATTGGCAAAATAGCTCGCGTTTGGACTCAAACGATACAAATTATTTAGCCTCTGAATGCGTTATATGTAGACGCTGCTCATTGTCTGCGCATGAAACGCACGATCTACTTAAATTTTCGCCAAGAGCTCTTCGCGCCGGATCGCGTCGGACCATTAACAAAGTTTATTATATAGGATTTTATTTTAATCGGATCGCTTGGAAGTACGATCGCGCACCGAAGCATTATACGAAATGACGCGACAATTCGTTAACGTACGAGTCTCGCGGGACGGTTTAGGTAATGTATATTGCATAACTTCCACCAGCGTGACTGTGCATTCTGCGTTCCATCCACGTATTTCTCTCTCTTTCTCCTTCTCTTACCCTTTCCTCCTTCCCTTTATCTCACCACCCTATATTTTTCTCCGTGCCTGTACACTAAATATCGTCCGTGCAATTCGGTCGGCTAGAAGTTAAATAGAGCATTCGGTTAGGCAAGATAGCAAACCATTACTTATTAACGTTAATTAACGAACGACGATTGAATTCCACCGGGAATGAATTAAACAGGAGATCACGTGTGTGACTATACGATTGGCAGAGAAACCGATCAATGTTAACCAAGGTATACGAATAGATACCAAAAGCATGTTTTCCTAGAGTTAAACGTGACACCTCCGCTTTCTGCGAATGTTGTTGCCGCTTACCCTTGATGTAAATTGCATTTCCTCTGAAATTCACCGAGCACTACCATCTATTATTCCATTTATTGTAATGATTCAGGTGCATCGCGTCTACATTAATATGATTGAAAGTCCTGTGTTTACGGGATGCTAGATTATGGTTGAATTGACTGCACGTTCATGCAGTCAATTCAGGTTAATGATTTCAGTGTAACGCCCTGGCGTGGACTCACGGTTCGCATATGCGGTGTAACGCGAACTAATTTTCGTCGATAATAATAGCCGGTCGGATTCAAGTTTAAATATTTTTACACGTTCAACGATACCTTGGAATTCTAGGAAACTAACATACCATTTACAAATATAATAGAAAATTGATCGATTGCTCGGTTCCTTTCCGATCACTTTTAAACCTAACGATAAGAGCTAGAGCGACATTTCTTCATAAATAGATGGAGCAGCTCTCGCCCATTCTGATAGAAATGACCGCATCTTGTTATAGTGTCTAATACGTGAAAACGTATTTACATTTCGGCGCATTAAAAAAAAAAAAAGAAAAAAAAAAGAAAGAGAAAGAAAAAATATGACAGAGTAGTCGTGCATTGGCGTACGGTGTGCAGAAACGTAAGCGTTGTAATGCCACGAAATATCGTCTGTATACGCGTAGATCTTCGTTATTCTCGCGCTAATTATTCATCGAGGATTTTTTACTTATCCGTTCCTGTCGCGGCCCCGTTTCGTGATCGACAAATTGGAAGAGTCACGGTTAAAGCCAATCGGGTCGGTGCCATAGAAAGTGTCCCAGCGTCGATAAACGTTCATAACATTATTGAAGCCGTACTGCGTACGTTTCTGTTCGACGTGCACCCCATAAATCGCGTACGCGCTTTCGTATCGATCGCTATCGTAGAAACTCGCCCAGCACGAGGCTAGTTCATGAATTTCCTCGGCTTGCGAATTGTTACGGGATCGTGGTGCCTCTGAATTCAAAGAAAACTCCAAGTATAATGCTGGCTATTTTCTTGCCTGGATATTAGGCTCGTTTTTAGATCAGTTTTTAGACTCGTTTGGAAGAACAGATTTGTTCGGAGAGTAGAATTAGCATCGACGTATTTCACGTTGCGTTCGCGTGTCGCTGGTTATTGAATTTTACATGAAAGAAAAATAAAAGAACGCGTCGCGTCACGAACTAGTATCGGGATCGTAATGTTTCCATTATGATCGTTGGCTAGCACGATGACGACGACAACGTCGACGATGTTTCGTAATTTCACCATTTTCTACGCCACTGTTGCTCAGCGAACAAAAGTACATGGACTGCATCAAATGTATGAGCAAGATCGTCGTGAAAGAAACATTTCACGCTGATTACACTCTGTCTCCGAGCACGGCGCACTGTTAGCCTGCCCTTGTGATCTGTGAAGAGTTGCTCTTTAGGAATATTAATCCAAGAGGTGTCTCCTTCCATTGAACTTTGTAATTGATCCCGCTGCCAAAACTAGTGTGTAATATCAGCATCGTAAATTAAATATTAAACAATTCTTTTAACTCGGTTTACATTCTGTGGCAACTTCATATAAGTAGAAAGGATAAAACATTTGACACGTTGATAGGTAAATAGTAAAAAAAAAAGAAAAACAGATTTGTTAGAAATTATTTATAGAAACGCGTACAGATTGATCGATAGGAACAAAGGAATGTACATCCACGTAGGTAAGAATAATTTCTTTCTGGGTGTTATCAAAGGATTAAAAAAAAAAAAGAGAGAGATAGAAAGACAGAAAGAATAGAAATACGCGTCCTTGCTCGAGCGTGGAGCTTCATTGATGTTGTATTTGCTAAGAGCTTCCAACGTTCCTTGAGGGGTGAAACTAAGGGATGGTCGGATGTGGAAAATAAGCTGGTGTCGGTGCGGAGTTTGTTCACTTGCGGCTTTCATTAACAAAAGTCTGATTCGTATATATAATTGCACCAAAACTAAAAAGTTGGTCGGATGTGGAAAATAAGGTGGTATCGGTGAAGAGTTTCTTCGCTCGTGGCTTTCATTATCGAAAGTCTGATTCGGTTTTAAAATATACTCGAATCGTATCGAATTCGGAATACTCATCATTCTCATCTCTTCGATATACTTTATTGCACACCTTTTCAACTATTATACAAAACTTATACCAAGTTCACCAGTACGGATTTGATCAATTTTCGTTTTCATTTTAACGCTTAATACTTAGGAATCTTAGAGGAAGAATACAACTAGACGCTTGTCCTTGAACCCTAGGCAGTTCGTGACTAAAGTAATTAAGCGATCTTAGTTGCGCAAGAAACTATTCTACGATAGCGTGGCAAAGGCAAGAGCTCGACGAGGATTCCGTGTAGATCGGGCCACGAATTTCGACGGGTTGGAAAGAGTATCAGGGTGCCCGGCGGGCACGACACGAACCTGTGCAAGATATTGCTACTCTGTGGCGGTTAGACTTTCTGCAGCCAGGGCACCCAGAGTCAAAGGCAATTGCTTGTTTATAGGCAGTATCCAATCTACATCGGAGGGTGGGGATCGTCGGGGGTGGGCTGGGTGGGTGGATGGTGGTATAGCTCGCTACAGGTGCTTGAACAAACAAGATGTAAATTCGCTGTGCCACGGACCACGGAGGAAGCAAGTAATTAGATGCGTTGTTGCGGGGTCCACCTTTGAACTCCTGCTCGGTATTAAGGGCACTGTTTCCCCCCGTTCCCGCGTTTCCGCCCTCATCATTCCCCTCTTTGGCCAACTGTGTTCCCTTCGCTCAAACGGGTGCAGCACACGCACCGAGCCTTTATACAGGTTCGAGGTTACGTTTCCCAACGCGCACGTCCACGTGCTCGATCGTGCGACAAGAACACGTAAGGATACACAAATCCTGATCCTAGATGGGCTGCTGTATCGTTCTACGTTGGTTTGGCTATTGCGTGTGAGAGGGTTAAAGGATACGTTTTATCGGTTCTTGGAAAGAGTAGCTTCGATGGAGCCTCGATAGAGGTTCGGTAAACGTTGGAGCCGATTCGTTCGATTTGGGTTTATCGAATTAAAATCAGGATAATTTTCATATATTATACGTGGAGATACTGTACGCGTTGGCGGAGATAGACATTCCACGACAAATCGATCAATTACAGCGGCGGTTCAAATATTTCGATGATAGCTCTATTGGGTCGAATCTGTAGCGGGAGGTGATGGAAGTCGTGCTAACAAAAGGATTCCGTTGGTTCAACAAGACCGCTGTACCGGTACCCGTCGCTTTTTACCTTCCGTCCAAGTGTAAAATCTTTTCTTGACTCCTTATCGGTTGAGCCAGCGAAGGAGAAAAAAGCAAGGAGTAGGTGGAAGGGTCTGTAAACTCGGCGGAGTAGCAGCAAAGTCCCTGAGGTAGCCTCCACTTCCAGTATTTACTGCGTCCAAGGAAAAAGCAACGGTGCTGCGGAAGATCGTAGCCGCTCCTTTAGGAGGCAGCCTTCCTTCACCTACTCCTCTATATTTTCCCGTGGCCTCCTCCTTCGCCGGTGGCAAGGGGGGCCAACTCGGCAATTCGAGCTCTGTCTGTGTTCCTGAATTAAATACCCCATGAGGGACATATGTTTACGAGGCTTCCTCTCCTTCCTCGAGCTCCCTAGAGTTGAAGCTCTGCCATCCTTGGAGAAAGAATATAATTGCATCGATTAACAATACCTTTCGGAAATTTTCCAACTCTGGTTAAATTGTTTTCTACCTTTTTTTCCATAACGGTGTACTGGCATTTACATTTTGTTCGATATTCAATTGTTCAAGTTTGCTTAATTAAAATATAAATGCTTTGAAATAACCTTCATTAGTCGGTTCACTGTATCTTTTTCCACTCTTACAATTTTTTTTCATACAATTATTCCCGCGTAAAGTGTTACGGTGAAAAATAATTTCTCTCGGCTTTCTCACGCTTTTATGTATGTCCGCGCGTTACGTACATAATTAAAATTCGAAAAGATGAGAAAAAATCGTATATCGTGAGATTCGAAATGGGGAAAGAGCACGTTCCGCAGGAGAAATTCCTTGAACGTCGTTACGAAAGCCCTTGAACATTCACGGAGGCCAGGAGGCGTCAGACAAACGAGCGCGACGAAAGAGCTTGCAAAATGCACGCAGCACGGAATATACCGAACTGTATCAAACAGCACGACGGTTAATATTGGATTCTGTTATAACGGGAACAAACGCAAGGGTCGAACGTGTTTCTCGTTAAGTGAAGCAATTACCCAGACCTATCTGTTACTTACAACAGCGTCAGCAACCACCACAGCCTTTTAGTTTTGAAGACTTCCTGAGCTTCACGTCACAACCTGCACAGCTAGGCAGTTTTCCAGCTAGGAGATTTCTCTTTTTTTTTCTTGTTTTTTTGTTTTTACTCTTCCCTATACTCTTTCAGTTTTCACGAATTGTAGTCGCATCACAATCGTATTAGTTTCATTTTCATAGAGACCCGTCGAGACGAATCCGTTTCTGTAACAGATATTCCTTCGAATAATATAAAAGCATTAGTCTATCTATTTCTATTATTATTATTTTTTTCCTTCACATTATAGGAATATATCGGTCTTTCCGAACGAAATGTCATCGAGGAAAGAAAATTCTTGGCAGAAACGGAACGATATCTGTCAACTAAATTCAATTATTATATTTATCTATCTTGCTTCAATCCGCGAATCTGCAAATTATCGTTGCGGAACGAAGAAATTGGCCCGTACCAGTCGCTTGCCAATTTTTAACCCTGGCTCGCGTCAATTTTACTTAACGCGACGCTGCACTCGATGCATCGATAAACTTGTAAATAATTAACGAACGCCACTCTTTCCATCGTTAACATCCAACCTGTTATTGGCTCTTCCTATTAAGCTGCATTCCAGCGGATCGCGTCGTTCCACGAAATTCGTTATACATACATTCGAGCGTGCGTGTACCACGGGTATCAGGTTCACGAGCTCTGCAAAGTTTCCCATAAAATGATTCCAAGTTTCGCATTGCATCTATTAAACTGTATACGTGGTTCCTGAAGTTTCTCTCGCGTCTGTAGCAAAAAAATTATATTCCACCCTTTCGAGCATCGATATCTTTCATTTCTAAAGGAATTTTTTTTCTTTTTTCACTTCGGTTTTTCGAAACGAACGTGTTCCGGCTGTACGCGTTTAACCGTCACGGTCTAGGCGAATCGATAAAGGTTCATCGCGATATTTCGTTCCATTGAAATTTTCAGTAGGCACGGAGTTAAGGGCTCGTCTGAAATTAGCGCAGGATTTTAGTAAGGGTGTCAGGTTTCAGGGTGGTTCTACGTGGAAACTAGAGTGTATGGTCGTGCCTCAACTCCGGCGACATGCGCTTTGAATCTTAATTCGCTCTATTATCTTTAACCGACTATATCGGTCCGCCGTGATCGGCGCCATAAGATCGGTCTTGTAAATTAGAAGCGCGAGTCGCGGTATTTCGTTCCCTTTTAAATCCAAGATGAATCGTGCCACTTCATCGTTGGCTCGCCTATCCCGTGGCGCGGCGCAATTACAAAATTACGGGATTTGAATAATTTATAGAGATAATTTTGTAATACTCCGCGGTCCCTTGTGGGAGAAAGTAGCGAGCGTCGTGGGGTGGAACAGAGATTCTTATTTAAAATTAGAACCCTCTTAACACGAAAGTTTCCTCGTAACTCCTCCGATGATACCCGTTGATTGTGCTCTCTATAAAACTGCAACAATCGGGCCTGCAGTTTACGAGGTGATATAAAAATAATGGGTTAAACAGGAGAGGCTACGTATAATGGAGCGCTTGACATTCTTTTGTCTCGTCGGGACGACCTATCTTCTTACTTAGATCATATCAGCTAATTACTTCACAGCGTAATTATTGACCGAGCCGGAGGCGGTTCACTAAGTTGCTCGATAGCTCGCGAAGGGTCGAAATTTTCTACACCCTTGTCGCTGAAGAAGCCGACCCCGGTGAACGGTTGCGAAATAACTTCGCACAATTTTTTGTCCGATAGCAGACGGTTTATTGTCGAGTATTCGTTTAAAGGCAACGTTTATCCTCGAGTAAAGATTTATTCGTATAAACGTGTATTCAGAGAACTACGCATTGGAATCTATAGTTACGTTTATTAAACTATTATTTGCGGCTCCATAAGATATCGTTATTATACCGAATGTTATTTCTTTCAAATATCCTCTCGTACTTACATTTAAGCGAGCGGTATTCCTGAGATACCCTTGTTTGCGATCGAACAGCCACGGTGAATTCTATGAAAATAAAAGGAAGATTGAAACTGCGAATGCTTCGGCGCCACGTACCGCTTTAACGCATTGAAATAATGAAAATCTATAGATAAAGAAACTGGAAATGGTCTTCGTGCTTTTTGCTCCCTTAATGAAAATTCGTTCAGCGCAGGGAGGATCCCGTGGCAGTGAACGTTGGTAACACCGAACGTTCCTACGAAAAGTGTAACGACCAATAATGAGCGATTCTCGGCCATTGGAAGCGTTAAATTGATTTAAATCGTGGGAGCGTGTGTAACTGGAACGGCAAAGACCGGGATTTTAAATTGCCAGCTCGAGCGTCCAGGATATTTGTAATCCCATCAAAATTTCTACGAAATTCTTGCGCGAGTACGCAAACAGTTCCACGCATTAAGCCGGTACCTTGATCGGCTCAAATTTTGGTGAAGGAACAAGGTATTCGCGGTTTATAAATCTCATCGAACGAATCGTAAATAAATCGGTCTAAAGAAGCTCGTTAAATTGTACCAGTCCATTTACGTAATTCGCTGTTTAGCCACGTTTCATATTATAGAAGATGCTCGTCAAGAGCAGATTCGAGGGTTTCCTCGAAGGTATCCCTGGCTAGACATTCGAGACGAATAGAACTTTACATTTTCCGTCGCATTGATCTTCGTTCAATTTTCCCCATCGCGACTTTGACCTCCGCTTCGTTTCACTCTTCGCACGGTCGGTTCCTTAAACGAGTTACTACAATCGTGCAATTTTAACGATATATAGATCCGGATTCACTTTCTAGATTTAATTGCAACTCGTTGCGAAGCCCTAGCGTTGCGTTCGTTACCAGCCTCTGTACGTCCTCCTAGTCGGAATTGAAAGCTTCGTCGGTGCACAGGTACAGATATCGAGTTGGTCGACGATGTCGAGGAGCTGGTAGACACGTACGAACGGCGGCTGCTTTTCTGTCTCTCTGCGTGTCGCGTACTTACGCACGGGAGCAAGGATTACGTGTCACAAATTGGTATTACCCTGTACGAGAGGAAACACACAGACAGGTGTGCATGCGGCATTTCCAGAGAATTGTGTCGAAGTGCTTCTAGCATATCTGATGCGATTTTGCGCGCTAAAGTTCGAACGAGGTGGCCCTGTGACAGGCAATTTGCTTTTGCAAGGAAATAATTACGCACCGTTGAGAGGCTCGTCGAGTCGAACTTTAGGTTTTATTGTTTTATAGTATTGACTGTATCGTTTCCGATGAATCGTGGTCTGATTTACGATTCCTAGCGTTTTACCAATCGCGATGACTTTATCGAGACATCTGAATCGTTTGTGGAAAAGATGATTAGTTAATTCAATCGCGTAATATATTATAGAATAGATGAACGAGTAGAACTTGTACGTGGCGCCAAAAATGATCAATCATTTCGAAGGTTTCTTCTCGTAGTTAGCGCATTATTCCGAATGAATATGTAATACTATTTTAAGTAGTTGCTACGTCAGCTAAAAGGCGTAATACATTTTCGCGCTGGCTGGAACAACTTAGATCCTCTTCTTCCAATTAAACTTGGGAATTCCCTTGAATTTCTTCGCGAAACTTTTCCCACCCCGGCGTCCCGTTATAAGCTTCGCTATTTTTATAAATTTTTCCCCCGGAAATTTTTGTATTTTCCAACAGTATCGCTGCCAGGTAGTCTTCACCTTTCATCCGGATCCTTTTCTTTCGAATATTTTGTCCAAGTTTTTCGTCCCACGTTGAGAAACCTTACCGTCATCGCGTGCTCTACAATTTTTTGACTATTGAACGTTTCGACGGTAAGATCTCTAAATAAAAGCAACATTCGTAAAAAGTCCATCAAACGAGGGTATTTAACGATTAAAATTAAGCGCGTTTATGGCCCCTCGGGATTCGTCGGTCGGGTGAAGAGCGTCACGAAGAAATAAGGGAATTTCAAAGGAAAGTAGCGCGCCTCATCTCGCGTCGAGAACGTTATTATCCGAACAACATAAAGGATACATTTCTGTGTTTATACACAGTTGGATTACCCGTTATTCGGGTTATGTTGAAGATCGCAACGAGGCGAATTTTCAACGGTGGATAAATGCGATATCGCAGCCGCTCTGTTCGCGGAACAACGCGCGCCACGACACGGTATTCCCTCTACGTTCCGTTTTCTCCTTGTGTGAAGTTGCGTGAACAACGAGAACGGATAATTCTCGGTAAATAGAGTGTCATCGCGAAAGACCCGCACCCGCGTGTTCCCTATCGCACGAACTCGAGACTTTCCTCAACGCACCCCTCGTGCGAGGGCTGAGAAAATTTCAAAGCTGACGAATGGCATTGATCACCGTGAAAGTTCGCGGAGGAAATCCCGCGTTACTCGTCCCGAATACCGGGACACATCGCCCAGCGCTAAAATAAACGAAGGGAGTTCAGCATCTTGAAACAATATTTTTTCTGCCGTTATCTATACCTTCGTTCGAGCGGGGCGCGAAAATAAACGAGGATACTTATCGTGGATCGATTGCTCGTGAATTAAAATAAAAAAGGTTAAGTTCGGTTCTAAATTTAGTTAAAATACTTTCAGCTGGAAAAAGATGAAATTTCGGGCGATGTAATCTTAGGGTCTGTCCGTGCAATTTGCATCGGTCCCTTGTTTGTTCGTCTCGACGTCGGGGAAGGATGCTCGTATTTATCGGGAAATATATGCGCCAGGAGGATGTCTCGGAATTTTGTTAGTTCACGAAGGACTGCCAGCGAAGCGTTTTCCTCGAGAGTAGGTATCAAGAAATTCCTTATGAGTTGGTCGCGCTCGATCGGCGCGGAGCATACCGCTGGTGCGGGAGAGGAAACCGGCTGAGCGTGCTCTCGACATGGTTATGTCGGTATCATCGTAGGTTACGGTTAAAAGATGTTGCACATTCTTGAACACATCGGATCATTGAATTCTATCTTGTTCATAGCTAAAGTATTTTTTTATCGCCTATTTCTGTAAAAAGTTTTATCAAGCTTGATTTTATCGATATAGAGTTTTTTTTCGATGTCTATCTGTGTCTCTGTTCGGTAAGCCAATCGCATTTTCCGTACGAATGATTTACTTAATATTGATCTCTATAAACGGGATAAACGATCCGTATCAAAATCAACATTTGTAAACGTTTCATTATTTATCAAATACTACCAACGGTCAATAACCAATTACAAATTAGAAACGATATTTTCATTCGTACCTACCTCCAACCAAAGTTGCGTACCTATTTCTTTTACTTCGAAGAACAGTATTTCTCGATGAATCGCGAGAACGCGAAAACGGTCGCGTGGCCTGCGACGTCCATCCTGTCCGTCTTGAAATTCTTAAATCTGTCCGGACAGGCGGCAGTGCGAGAAAAAAGAAAGTATTTTCGAAGGAGGTAGGCATCAAACAACCCCTACTGCCGGAATCGCAGGGTATTGCGCTCGCGCAAGGCCGGCGCGCGTGTCCGTGTTCGCCGTATAGTATATACGAGGCGGGTAGAGCAGTAGCACCGGCACCACCATCAGCACCAGCCAGCATTCAGCAGCAGTAGCCTCGTCGTGGCAAAAGGGGCTTCGGGATGTCGTACCATGAGCTAGTCGACCGCGGCGTGTCGCCGTGTTAACCGTCGTCCACGTCGTTGCGACGAGCAGTTTCGACGGTGCGGGTGCTTCTTTTTTTAGCGCGAGTTCGTTTGGTTCGAGTTTCGTTGGTCCTTTGCGGATCTTCGCGCGGTTTCGGCCCGACGGGGGACCATTGGTGCTCCCTCGGAATAAACTTCGAGCAGGAGGACTCCGAATTGACATTGAGTTCAGTTGGAACCGGTGCGTGGTACGATCCTTGACGGGACGAAAAGTCACGCAGGACTTTGTTTATTCGCACGCTGCCTCTGATCGGGCACGACGATCGTTGTTTTGTTTTCTCGCCTTGGTTTCTCGTGTGCCCTTTACGATTCATTCCGGAAAGAACTCGAGGAATTGTTTCGCTTCGGAGGACAAACTGTTGTGACTAGTTGTTGGGCTTG
>SMSQ01020351.1:244451-271659 GCA_019453375.1 Ctenoplectra terminalis | reverse complement strand
TTTTTTTTTTTTTTTTTTTTTTTTTTTTTTTTTTTTTTTTTTTTAGCAAAACTAAATGTTATTTATTGAAAAGTGCTATTTTACGGTAAACAATGGTAATAGAATAAAATATTGAACTACAGCGTTGCATCGATTCTGCTGAATAATTCGTCGGTATGATATCACATGGTGCGTAAGCCGTGCGATACCACCGGGTTATCATTTAGTATTTATAGGGGTTGTTCGAACTTGAATCGAGTTACTATTTTTCAAATCCACTGTTTCCTTTTTCGCGATATTTCTACTCGTTAATATTCTACATTCTTTATAACCTGTTACCACTTCTTACGTTTCGCGTCATTATTCCGCTACTTCGTTGCCAATTCTCCACGATAGGCATTCAACGTTTTTGCCACGATATTCTCGCTGGCACGCAGTCTGTGCTTGTCGAAATATATTTTTATGTAGCACGGATGGCAGGACGGCGCGCGATACATATGGAATCACATATGTGGCTAGACATGCATACTTCATGAAATAGTAACTTCTAGGCGGCATTCGGGACGCGTGTACCGAGTCAGGGGGACGCCTTTGCAAACTCGATTCGATGAGAGAGCGATGCTGCCTTCTCGCGGTCCGTTTAATGGCATTTCCGTGCTCCTTCCCGAAAAGAGAAATATTAAATTTCAGCACAAGAAATTCGTGTATCCGTGGCGCGGTATTCTTAGAGGCGGCGGGCACCACGACGGATGCACGGCGTTGGCCCACTTTTAAAACACCGATAAAACTGGCAGTCGACGATGCCAGTCGCGCTCTTTAACTCCACCAGGGACAGCATATCTTTCGGGTTCCCTCTCGAAACATAGTTCCTAGGATCACTTACTCTCGCGAATTCGGAAACGTCGATACTCTCTGGATACATTTAGCGGAAGACTTTGGGAAACCTCTCCGCATCGTCCTCGACGAAGACCTTCCGTTCCGATGGAAACGAGTCGTTGATAAAAGTTTCGAGGGGGTGCACTACTTTTATTAAACGATTATCGATAGTGTTTTTATCTTGGGTCCAGTTTTATCTTTCTAACAGTATCTACGCGTTGTGCGTTCTTAAAATTCGATCCTTAAATATACTCGCGGACGGCTCGGGACGCTTGGCCAACCAAATGACGAACAAACGCGATAAAAATTTAAATAATACCCCGTGCTTGCGGGCATTCATCGTCGCTATCGCGAGTGCAAATACATTCGTGGAACTCGGAGACGCGGCGGCTCGTGCTCAAACATTAACTATATCTAGGTCGGGCGATCAGTGACCGAGCGGTGAACGAATAGCGAACGAATAGCGAACGAATAACGAATAAAAAAATTATCCTCGGCCATGCAAGTATAGCAATCTCTATGACGTAGCAAGGTTGTAAAATCGAACAGATGTCAAAGTTTACATGTTCGAGCGTCTGGAGATAATCCTATTGTGCATTAACCTATTACGTGCAGTCTCACGGCGGCCAATCTCGTTTCCTACACATATCCGTAATAATAAAGTAATAAAGTATGGTGCACGGTCATTCATCTTCCTCTTCGATGCATCTGCATTTTACTTTGCTCGCTCGCCTAGCTGAATTCCGGTCGGCTGGTGTTCGAGAACGAGTCCCGGACAAGAAAGCATCGCCGCGACTTCCGCGCGAGGAATCGTAAACTCGCTCGTTCCGCAGCCGTTATCACCGCTTGTTACACGATTTTACAGCCTTTGGATGTTCCCCGGCTGTTCCTTAATACCTGACGCCTTTGCTCCGGCTCGGCGAACGCTTCCTACGCTTGCGAAATCTGTAAAATTTTTATCTCACAGACTCGATGCACAGAGCCGGTTTTATGGACGACGATTACCGCGCGAAGAAGTGGGTTATCTTTTGAGTGGTTTTATTTCTTCTCCACGCGATTCCGTTGAGAAACGGCAGCTGGAAGAAGCTGGCTTAATTCTGGTCCCGTCGAGCTGGGATACAGTTCCTCCCTGGTTCGGGAGGATCAGGTCCAAGCTTCGGGAAACATTTCGGCCGAAGCTTGTTGCGGAGAGTAGCGCTTAATGGTTTTTAATTATACGGATCCTAGAAATTAGCGGGACGCATGAAAACTCGAAACTTTTTGCGCCGTGAGTTATTTCGCTCGTGGCGTTTGCTTCTTTTTACTTTTTTTCGAACGGAGGTTAAGCGAAATTTCTTTTAATTTCTAGAGACTCGTGAAACTTTCCGGGCACAGCCATATGTTACACGATTCTTTTAGAAAAGTTTCTTAGGTTCCTTGTATCCGTTTCAAAGTAATCTGGAATTTTTGTAAAACGTACGCGAAAGTAGAAGGAGCAGAAGTGTTAGGCTCGATACATTTCCATCGAGTCCGAATCGATATCAGATCCCGAGAAATCTCTCCTTTGAATTCTTCGGTCAAGTCGAGGATTCCTACGACAGTTATCACCGATCGCGGATGCTCGAGATGACGAAGAGGTGGAGCAGAAGGTGCCTTAATGCACGCCACCACTCTAATTTCGCCTTTTCAACCTCCTTCAAGGTTGAAATGCAATATCGTCGTCGGGTGAGACGAAACGCGAAGTATTTCCGACATTTCCAAACTATTTCCAAGACGGATTTCTTCCTCCCCGGTTCGGGAGCCGCTGCAAAATCAGAGCCGAATTCTCTTCCGCCTGCTAACGATCAATCGATCGTTTGCACTTTTAATTAATACCTTACGCGTTCAATTTACCCGTCTACCTTAAAATTACGCGATAATTGATCCGTTCAAAGTTCGAGCTACCTCGGGCATTCGATGTTTTGCTAGGAAATTTCCGTTCCGAAGTAGAGATTTTTAATTCTGCGTCTCGAAGTTTGAGCTTCACATTTTTACCAACACCGAAGAACAACGTAGAAAGCGAAAGAAGAAAAAAAGGTCGATGGCTTTTATACGATCTTAGAATAGCAGAGAAACGAGCTTTGCCGCCCAATTAATCCACACGTATCTGGATACTATTTCCGCAAGGTGGAAAGTGCGAACGTGTTCAAAGATTCGAGCGGATCTCGGTGAAAAGCCAGCGGTCGGATAACATTATCCATTCCAGCTGTTCGTCGACCTCTGGTCGCGCTCGTCATTTTGCATTGATAAATTACGGCAGCATAATTGCAAAAGATCGGAGAGGGAAAGTGCAAAGGACGTTACACTTCGGATCTGGGTCAAGTACTCGTGGTTGTACCGGTTGAACAGAAACAAAATGTTTAATTGCAGCGTCCTTTCCGGACGCTATTTTCTCTCTGTTCTCTAGCTTTCTCTTCTTTTACTCTTCTTTCGCCTATGCCGCTGGTTCGTGTCATCGTCGTTACGTTGTATCATCTTTCACGAAAGGCACTCTCTTGCTCGACTGACAACACGACGGAGAATCCGTTTATTCTGGAGGCTCGGAATGGATTACGGTCGACGTTCTCGCAATTATTCCGCCGAAAGTAGTGCCGTAACTACGGTTTCGTGGCCTTTTCGTACGCACGAGAAAGAGAGAGGCGGTGAATGGCGGACAACTTTTGTTCGTCAAATTTTCCGTAACAACTTTTCCATGGTGATTAAGTGGAACAACCGCGATGCTTGCGTTTCGAGCACCTTTCGACACCGGAGGGGCACGGAGTTCTAGCTACCAAAATTGTTTTTCGCGCCAGGATAATGACTCGAGCGGCGAAAATAGCGAGCAACGATACCGTAGCCAGAGCGAATCGGACTTTAGGGATGCGCCGCATTGCGGTGATCCAGTTAGGAGGCGAATTTTAATTGAAGCCACGTTACCTTTAATACCGTCAGTAATGCATAATTTATGACGAGCATACTCTGTCGTCGACCCGGAGATCTTTACGTCTGAGGCCACTTGAACTCTTTACAAAATGCAGCGACGTTTCGGATTCGAAAGACGAGTCCTGAATTTCTCTATCGTTTCGTCGTTCTTCGAAATTTTCATTAAAACTTCCTCCATGGAACGATAATTATTTACACTGATTACTCGCAATTATTTCAATTCATTCGTCATCAAATTCCCACTGCAATTAGTTAATCGTTAAAATATCCAAACATATTTTCACCGTGGCACTTCGACGCGCTCGGTCCGATAATAACTCGTCCTTTCGTCGCGGATCGTTCTCATTAAAAAGTATCGTACGTTGCGGATGAAAAAAACGAGCTAGCGTTTCGTTCACGGTGAACAAACGAGATAATAACAGGAAAACGTCAACGCCCACGCCTCGTCGTTCCTATGAAATCGGTTCGTCGAACGGGGACACCGATCTCTGGGGTGGCCGATCGCGCGATTATTAAAAATGTAGCGCTGTCTAGTCCGGTGTGTTTGTACGTTTAAACGATGCGATAATCGTGCAAAATTCATTGAACCGACGCTCCGCGAATTTATGCAGCTCCCGGTATCATTCGTTCAACGTAAAAACCAAAGCGCCGTATTATTGTAACTGAAAACCCGCACGCTGATTCAACGTCGCGTATTCCCCAGTTCCACTCGGATAGAACTGTTCGCAACGGCAGAGATATCTCTAGGAGAAGAGATGGGCGCCAGGCCTCTCGGCCAGGCAGCCTCTACCATCTGATAACTCGCCGGGATGGATTGGTTTTTTGCTCCTGGAACAATTCTATCCTGGCTATTATCCACCCCCTACTGGCGCTCTTTCTTCCGTTCTTCCTTTCACGCTTCCTTTCGGCCCCACCTTTTTCTCCGGATCCCTTCTTTGTCGGTTCGCGTCTCTTTTCGCGTCCATATTTCCGGCGTCGCGTAAAAACGATAATTGTATAAAGGATGCCCCACGCCGGCGCGTTGTTCTTCGCGTGCCGTGGAGCTGGGCCAACGAGAGCTATTTCCATACATCTTCTCGTTGTTATCTCTCCGTTATGGAATCTGGCCAGTCGCGTGGTAGATATTCCAAGATTTACGTCTCGATCTTGGGTGGTCTTATCGAGTAATACCTTGTGAAAAAAGTGGTAATCGTTGTTTAAAAATTTTTTAACAAATATCTCGACTGGTTTAATTTCCAAGAAAATTTGTTACGCGTAACAGATATCAATTAGTCCTTCTGTATCGAGTCGATCTTATTTTCTTGTCGCACCAGGGTGCTCCGTGTGAAAATCGGAGAGGGGGCTAATGCTCGGCGTGCGCGAGCCAACTTCCCGAAAACGATTAATGCAAAGTAGCTCATCGTGTCAATTAGCATAAACGGTAAAGGTGGAGCGTATCAGCGGCGCGAAGGGTCCGGTAAGCCGGCTTATTGTCGAATGTTGAGGCATACCGTTGGGCTTGGTCGTTGCCGTTGCTCGATGCGCATCCGCAATTTGTAAGCGGTAACGACGCCCTTTGTGCCCTATAATACCGTATACGATTCTTTGACCACCCGGTATACAGAGAAGTACTCGAGCTTTAAACGAGCTTTTTGTACGTGCGCGATTGTTCGTTGTTGGCCGCGAAGGTCACGAGAAACGACAACGATAAACGAAAAAGCTGTGCAAGAGCGAAAGAGAGATAGGGAGTGTACGCGAAACGGAAATGAAAACGGGATCAAATTTATTCCAGAAAATGCGGTGGCTTTTGTATGTCGCCGTTTCGTTTCCAGAATCCCTGGCATGCGTTTTGTTTATAAAACGATTAGTTGTATCGTTTCCTTGCCACGGGCCGTGAAATTACGCGCGCTTATAAACTAACTCGCGCACCCGTGTTCCATTCACCTGTTGACTTTCCTTCTTCATTCGCCTTTGGTTCATTAAATGCGACCCGTCGAATCGGCACGATTGATCTCGCGTCCATGATACAACGTCAGGTCAGCGTTTCGGTGTTGTTTCAACGGCGTAAATCGAATCACGAAGGGTGCAGCTGCGTTGCGAAAAATTGGCGACTTTAATAAAATGTTACAGCAGGCTACGGGTACCAGTGAAAACAGATGACTTTCGCATGACAGTTATTGGGCTGGTCGACGAGAGGGGCTAGGTTTAATAATGCAGGACAATCAATCTTGCTACTAAGTGCGTCATACGAAGAAAGATTCTCGTTTACGGTAACAAATAACGTTGCTATACGCGTTCCTCGTGGAACTCGATGCGAGTCAGCCCCGAACGGGCGAGAAACTTTCGAAAGGTAGCTCCGAGTCGAGAAAATTTTAAATTAACGCTTTTTCGAGGGGTCCTGCGTTTGTTCGTTGCTAGATAAACGAGGGAGAATGAGAAAAAGGGGGAAGAGTGCTTCTCCAAGTCGTGTCAGGAAGTCGAATAACCGCCAAAACTTTCGCTGAAGATTCCCGTAATTAGGGGAACGAGTCGCCAACCTCTAATTACGTAATAACAAGTGGCCTAAACTGGCAACTTTACGCAAAATGGCTTAATTATTATTTCCGAGAGAGGAAGACGTAGCATCGAACTCGAGGGTCCGAGTTGTCTCTCTGTTTCGTGAAAATTTCCTCGATGAAACACGGTGCGACAGCAAAGATGGCGGCAGCGACGACGTTGACGGATTAACATTCCCGACTCGGATCAGCTTCGTTTCGAGCTCAGTGAATTCTTGAAAACGACCAGACACGCTGATGCAAAGAAAATGGTAGACTCGACGACTGCCCGGGTAACTCCTTCGTTGCTAATTTGAATAACACTGCAACAAATACTAATTTCACCGTATTCTGTTTGCGTCGTTGCCTTGCGAAGCTGGCGAGGAAGCTGGCGAGGAAGCTGGCGAGGAAGCTCGCGTGCACGAAGATACGTAACAGGGGGGTGGAACGTTTGGAGTCTTAGATTAATCTAGGGGTGTACCAGTGCTACTGCTACTGCTGGTGCTGCTGTTTCCAAGCTAAAGTTTTCCTCTCGAAGCTACGGCAACCTAGCTAACTCCCATGACAGGGGGAGAGGATACTCGTCCAATACTCGTATAAGTATAGTCGAGGTAGACCAACTAAATGAATATAAATGACGTTCTCGCCTCAGCTGGTGACCAGGACGAACGTGTACCGAGGATTTTCGGTGCCTGTCCCGGCACACTTCCATCCCTCTGAAGTCCTCGCATCACTTAGCGACAGGATAATGTATGTACACGGACGAGCTGCAATGCAAACGAGCCTCTGTGACCAACGGAATGGCTAATCCCGTCGCCAATGTAATTCCATTAAGTTGGTTTTTTAAGAAAATCGGATTTACAATTTTCCTCGGCGTTGTTTGTTTTCTGTTTGAAAATGGAAGGTTGGTTAGCTATTATAATAGGGACAAAAAATGAATTTACAATTGTTTGAAATTCGTTAAGAAGGCAATCGTGTTTGCGATGTCTTTTCACAGCATTATCGCGGTGGGTTGGAGAAGTTGCGTACTAATTAATTTCACCGTAGGAAAACGTATGCGTAATTCATCAAGGGATTTCCATGTCGCGGTAGTCTCTCAAATAAGTCAACGGGGGTTATATAATAGATGCGAGAGAATAATCTCGCGTCCTTGTAGTTATGATAAACAGGTTGGCTACATTAAAGTACTCCGACGGTGTTAAGACTACTTTAGCCTACTTTAGCGGTTGATCCGACACGGTCGATTCAACAGACTTAACGGACTCATCGCCACGGTTTAGTAGATTCGGCTCCCCGTATCGGACATGAATTTTAACAGGAGTTTTTGATACCTCCATTGTACGAATGTACCTTTTCCTTCCTCCGCTGTTTTCACAGTCGAATCAAAACCCGATCCCCCGTCGATAGGACCATCTAAACGGTAGACAGTTTAAACGTTTCCATGCACGACACGCGAACAGTAACGACCGATAGAAGGGAAATTAAAAAAATGGTACAACGCGACAAGGGAATGAACAGGAGAATAAATTTAACGAGGTTCACGTTAGGCTGGCCACGATTTTTTCCACGTTGAGGATCGATCGGCTACGAGATCCGCTCATACGGACATATATTTTTGAATTATCGACAACCGGTCACGCGACAAATTGTACTCGAGCACCCTCCTGTCGATCGTCGACAAGTTTAATAGGTTGTGAAATCATTCTGAAAAATAGTACCGATTCTCGTGGGAGGTCTGCGCTATATACACTTGCCGATCGAGTGTTTTCCATTGAAATACCCTCCTTGTGAAGATCACGGAACAAAGGACCGTCGATTACAATGATACACGTTCCGTCAACACGATCGAAGTTACCGTATAAAAATATCAGGCTACTGGAAGGTACTTTGAATTTTCTATGGCTGTTTCGAATTTAAATGATAATCGACCGTATAGAAATACCAGCATCGAGCAAAGCTTGTTCCGTAAAATATACAGATCCGAAGACTTAATCGTCTTTTGGGAGAAGTCGAATCGCACGTGACTCCTGACGGTGTGTATGATTAAATCGTGAATAGCGAGTAGCGGCGTACTACCGGTCGAGTCAATAGAAACCGGCCAGCAAAGTTGGAGGATCGAAATCGAAAGACAAGCAAGACCGCCGGGCCTTGTAACTACTGACTAATTCACCGGAAAGCCGTTAAAGCAACATTTGGGTACTCACGGACGTCGATCAGTGGAGCTCGTGTTCAACTTTCTTCGCACGACAAAGGGTCGCCAGATGGAATATTCAAGACACATATTCTTTCTTTAATAGTCGTTCCAGTTAACGTACCCGAGTCGCTTTAGTACGTTTTTACTCGGTATTGTTTCAGTACAACGTCCATGAAAATTGCAAAGTTTGCTCCATTAGACCCTATCCTTTCTCCGAGCTCGAACACCCCTTCTTTTACATTGCTAATATAGAGAGCAAAATTAAGGACGACCTCGCAAACTTTTGCAACGAAATTAAGCCGCCGCGCAAACGGCCAATTCAATTACTCTTTTTCCACGCGACTATCTCTCCCTGTCCTCCAACTTTTTTTTCTCCGCTCTGTTAGTTTCCACTCATAGACTTCTTCCTCGTAACAAAGACCGTCGAAGATACTTGACAAACGATTGAACTTCCGAACGGAACCGAAACGGTAAAAAAAAATTAAAAAAAAAAAAAAAAAATAGGAGAAAGTTCCTCGTGGATCGTAAATTCTTTCTTTCGGTTCCGATACGCCGGATTAACAGGAGACCGTATCGAGAAGGCGTTAAAAGCTTCATCGGTTGTAACTCGTGATGATCGGAATGGAGAATCGCAGCGGGGCGATCTAACGATAACGATCGACCCCCCGTGTGGTGGCGCATTCGCGAAATATCCGTGGGATTTCGGTAGGAATTAAAAAAGGCGCGGTTATAAGCCGCGCTCGGCTGAAAGCCAATGGCGTCTCCGTTGAATGTAACAGATTCTAATGGTTATGCTCATGGTTACTGCCGATGGAGAGGAGAAAAAGAGAAAAGAATCGGAGGAAACCAGAGAGCGAGCTCGTCTCTAATTACTTTGGAATATCTGGCTCGTTAAGGGCACGGCCGTGGGCCACTTACGCGTTACTTATTACCACAGACAGTTTCCTCTCCTACCCTTTCTCTCTCTCTCTCTCTCTCTCTTTCTTTCCTCTTGATCGTGAAATTAACGACAGCCGTTTAATAAATATCCTCGCGGTCACAGCGGTACGAGGTATAATTTCGCGATGGGTTGCTATCGTCTGGCGTGAAACTTTGTTGCGGGAGTTGAATTATCGCGCAAACTCGCCGCGTACCGATGCTCGTGTTGGCCCCTACGTAATGGAATATTTAATCCCTTTTTGACTGGACTATTTAAATTTTCCTCGCTTATGCATGAACAATGAAATTGCGCGATACACTAGAGAATAATTGGATTTATCTTCATTTAAGCGGAACCTGATCGTGATACCTATTCTTTGCACGGTTTTAGTTGTTCGAACTTCAATACTCATCTAAGAGTTCGCACAAGATTTTTTACTTACTGGTTTAGTTTGCGCGAACGTTACTTTGCTTCGTGTACGAGTGTATCGGTCGTAGGCGCTGGGCAAGTAGAATAGATCCGCGCTTGGTCAGACGCGCTAGGATTCCACGTTGGTTCTACGGTGCCGCATAACCAGATGTTGGAATAAAAATTTTTAAGTTGCTATAAACGCATTCCATACTAGTCTTTCTCTACTCTAACCAACCTATTTCAAGAGTCTATATTTTACGGTTTTATTTGGAATAAATCTAGAATCGTTGAAACTATCTAATTCGCAATGATACGAGTGGTGTGAAAACTACAGGACGTTAACAAGATGAAAGTTGGCTCGTGTCGCGTGACTGCAAGGAAGTTTCTTTCGCGAAAAGTTTCTCTCGCGGTAGATCCACGCGTGGTGGTCGCGTTGATTCCTAGTCAAACACACAAGAAGACGACGAGGGGGATAAAGCGGTCGTTCCTTTGCGTCCGGGAACAAGTACTCGCAACTTAAATAATAAATATGTATAGCAGAGTTTGATATAGTGTAATTTCGCGAAGTTTATACCGCGGGATGTATCTCGCGGCTGAAACTTTACTTCGGGAGTTGAATTACCACGTGCACTTGCCCCGCGCGGCCCTGACGGTGGTCCAGTTACGTGACTGAATGTTTAATATGCTTGGACGCACCACCATTATCGCGCTAGGCTTTGAATATTTTATAGCTGGCGTCATTTGCGCACCGCTGCCACGCTCACACATCTTTGCACACAGGCTTGTGCGTGTACAGACGGTACACCCTTAAGCTCAACGACGGTCGTAACTTTAATCCTTAATTTTGCGTGCAGGAAATTGTGTCGGCTTCTTTCGACGTTCCGTCGTGTGTTCTTCTCGCGAACCCCTCTGGAACGAAACGTTCGCGTACTCTTCAAAGTTATTGCCAGGTTCTTTCGTTTCTTCGAGATACACGATCCCGTCGATCCCTATCTCTGAGTTGTAAACGAGATCCGTAAATTCAGTGAGATTCGTCGACGCTGGCTTAATATTTCACAGTGGCGGGAGGCTTGCGTAAAAAATGGATCCCTGTCCGCGTTTGATCCAACACCGTTAATTAAATACGAACCGACGACAGGGAAAGCTTATGGCCCACCAGGTAAATTCATCCGGCGAATTTCGTCGCGACCGTGAAACCCTTTTTCCTCGAAACACCGTTCTTGCTCGCGTCCAGCTAACTAGGGCTTCGCGAAGAAAAAGATTTAAGCCGAAAGTTAGGGAGCGGCACTCGAGTCCAAACGACCGGCGCAGTCTCTGCTCGCGTACACGACCAGCCACGCCGAAAGAGGACAAAGTAATAAAGTTGATGGCAACAAGACTGAAGAGGGCCAAAAGACACCGGGGGAGTAGAGCGAAGGGGGAGAAAGAAGGAAGATAGAGTAATGAAATGGAAAAGTTTCTGGTCGGGCCTTCTCTTACCGGTAATGACTGCTAAGCGAATTAAAGAACCGGCTATCTTCCGCGCCGAGAAGGAGTAGCAACTTCTTATAAAAGAGGACGTCGTTAGAGTCCTTTACAGCGTCGAACGGTACCAGATACATTTTGCTCGTGAACGTTTCTACCCATGGAAATATTACCGAGAGATTACTCGTGGCACGGCTCGCTTATCAACCGGAAAATGTTCGTTAATTATTCGCCGGGATTTGCATACACCACAGGCGTGCACCAGGATCGTCAGAATTGCTCGAGAGTTTTAATGCACGACTTACTTATTAATCTTAGACGCGCTGGCGTTTCGTCTGGCGTAAAATTGCTAAATCGATTACCGATATTGCCGATACAAGCGTACGGGATGCTGGCCCTCAGGACATAAAACAATTAATCTTTCTAGCACGCGTTCGTTATCGTTTTTATCGTAAAAATCCCGATACCTGCTCGTCAATCTGGCTACGCGACCCGTAAAAGTAAATCGTAGCTTTGAAATCTTCATCGTTGAGTCGATGTTCGTTCGTCGCGTTTGTTTTTTACGTTGCAAATCGCAACTATCTGTTACGAGGAGAAGATCGAGTTTGTTGGTAAAACTGATGTTCGAAGAAAGAGACAACCGAACGGGGTGACGCGTTTCGATGGTGGATAAACGAATTCCATCTGGTTGACGCGTTGCTGGTAGACACCCCAGGGGCGATACCTGCTCTGAGCAACGAATTTGACGAACTTGCTCTATTCGATTAGCACACGCGCTGCTCATCGTGTAACTTGGAAGGTATTCAAGCTGCTAGACAAGTGGAAAGTTGCGCGATCCCCATTTAACGCGTTACGCGGTTATGTTCGAGTTACGAGCTTCCAAGTGTTCAAGGTCTACGAGCGTACGCGTACACGGGTCTGAGCCTTGTTCGCGAGAGCAGAAGTTATACAATCTCTGGGATATCAGAAAACAATTTTTTCTTTTTTTTCTCTGTTGGAGCTCGGATGCATATGAGAAAGTTTTCCAGCGCGTATTAAAAATTTTGCTAGAAATTTTTCAGATATAATTCACGGGAAAACCTTGCTGGCCGTGGGCAAACAACCGTAGAACAGGTTAAATTTAGTCGGGTGTTCCGTGTAAACGCGATGTCTCTTCTCCACCCCCTTCTCACACGAAAATCGCGGAATTTAAATTGAATTTACGTGATACAGATTAAATTTAACGAACGACCGGCAAGCGTTCGCGTCTTACGTCGGTCGCATTGTGTACATACACATATACCTAGGTAAATTTATTTGATAGTACAAACTGTGCACCATTCACGACCGGCTGGAATCTCATTTCGCGTTGAATCTGTACGTCCGGTAAGTAAAGCGGAATCCGGACGTGCTATTATCCTTTATCTTGTATCGTGAGCACGGACAGTTAATCGTTAGCAGCTTGTAGCCAAGGTGTTGCCCGACGTTATGGACTCTTTGCTTTTCGCGTCGCGACTCCACTTTTCGTTGCTCCATTTTCAGTTAGTCACCGATCGCGTCGGTTCGCTTTTATTCTCGTCAATTTGTGGATAACGCGCGTACAAGGTAGCCGACGTTGCGTCCTCTCGTTCATTTAAGATGAAATATTCGGTTGTATTACGCATTTAATTTTTTTCAAACGGCAGAATTTTTTCGTTTTCGTATTTTCCGATCGTTTCCAATTTTTTTTTTCATTTTTTTTGTTCTCTTTGTTCCCGCACGTTTCATGGTGGCAGGCTATTTGTTAATCGGTCCTTCGACGCTGGAATTCGAAAACCCGTGGCTAACGGTGCACGGTATTTACCCAATGAAACGATTTTTATTTCGGATTATGGTGGCGACTTTCGACGGTTAAACGAGTCGAACACCGACACGGCCACGGCGAGCAATCGCGTGGAAATCAAAAACCTATTTGAAATATCGTGAATGCGGCTCGTTTTTGTACGCCGGTCTGTTACCGTCTGTTACGAGCCGTGTTCGTACGGCAATTCGATCGCAATGCTGGTTGTAATACGCTAAATGTGACGTACAAGAGTGTCGTATTTGTCGCAAATTGATGGAATCCGATTGTAAAAGTCGGTTGTCGGTACAATAATACCCGCGAAGCGATACGCACCGTTTTGTTTCGAATAATTGGTCATCAATGGTCTTTAAGGTAATATATACTATGTTCGGTAAACTATTGGAACGAAACGTTTCAACCAACTCCCTATGTTGTTCGACACTTTTCGATTACAATTGGTCCATCGAAATTGTTTACAAAAAACGGATACGATCAATTAATTTTAATTAAAAACACTGTTACGCAGCGTGGTATAAATTTTAATTTAACAATTGAGGCTGGAAGGAGGGATAATTGGTGTTGTTTTCACAAATTTCCACGAAATTGAAACGTCTGCTTTCGTATTTCGGCGAGACTCCGGCCAAAGCTGAAGATGTCGCTCTTTTCTCAGGAACCTGGAAAGCTTTGCCAAGTCTCGAACGAACGTGTTAATTTAATAAGCTAATTTGGCGACTGGCCAACGTCCCGAGGTTTCTGGTTTCTGTCCAGGCCAAATTGTACGCTCCTGCAGCATCGAATAATTAATTAATTATCGGATCTTCCGACTTGCAGTAACTACGCGTATAATGCTAACGATCCAAGTATTTCGCGGTCTTAAAACGGAAAATCGAATTGCTCTTTTGTTCCTGTTTCATGCCTAACGACTCAGCTTCGTTTCGTTTGTCTCTCGATGCTGTTGGATTGGTAACAATTATGAGCTCGTCAAAAGGAACGAGATTAAAACGGTCCGTGGGAAGCGGTAAAAATGGCGGAGGAAAAGGATTTTATTCATTATTCGCATTGTTCTTACCAGTTCCATTATCCTACCGTCTTTTAGGGGTTTATGCGCGATTTACCTTAGTTTCGTTTAATTCGTGTTTGTAATTTTAAAACGCGAGCGAAGCTCTGAATACACTAAACTTAATATTTACTCGACCGCATAAGTCGCGAATAAATCATCGTGGAATCTCGAGTTTCGTTTACTCGAGTGCATACGTGTATCCGTTGACACATTTCTTCGTACGTGAAATTTATGATTTTCTCGTAGATACCATTGTTCGATATAAAAGAAAAGGTACGTACGTACGTACGATGAGGCACGCAGACCGTAGATATCGTGAAACATGTAGTCTGTAGCTGTTTTCGCGTCGTTTCTCGTGGGATATCGAGAATGCTGAAAATAACGCGTATAGGTATAACATTGGTGTCGATATCGTCCGGGGTTCTGTTCGTTATTTTTCGTTTTTCGCGCATAAAGGCTCATGATATCCTAGAATACGGTATGCATCGTATGGAAACGATTTAAGCCGCCCCTACCCCCCCGAAACAAAGGAACGAACGCGCTGCGAGTATAACTTTTTCTTCCGGAAATATTAACATGTTGCGTCGAGTCAGTTTGCTAGGCGAAATTTCACGGAAATTTTCAGTCTTTAATACAATTTACGCGGTTGTTCCATTGCGTACAGTTTACGCTCCAATTTGCGCGAAACATTATGAAAATGATCAGTCAAATCCGGATGGAAATAATATCTCTCGTCCCAAATACGAATCCCGTTAGTTGTAAATGCGCCATTTATATTTACGGAGATAGACGGATTCGCGTAGTAATTTCTAATCAGGAAACGACGTCGTCTGAGTAGTTCCTCGTCGTATCCTCCTCCTTCCTTCGATTCGTACTCCCTCTCAGATCATCTCTCCATATCAGATACGGTCGCCTAATGAATTTATGGTGTTCATTTCGAATGCTATCAACGCTCAGCTGAGACAGATTTATCGCCGATTTACCAGCACGTTCTCCATGGGAGAACGACAATTCGGATTCAAGTGCACGCACACCGCTGGATTTCGTTTCACCCCCTTGATCGACGAACAATTTCTCTCGATTTCGTTGTCTCTGTTACATCGCTCGCAATTTTTATTTTAATCGTTTCTCGATGAAGGTCCTTTTTCCTCTCTATTTCTCTTTTTTCTTTTTTTCTTTTTTTCTTTGATACGCTATTTCGCGAAGCTTCGATTCCGATATTCATTCCTCCATTACATTCAACGTCTAGCCTGACGTAATATTACCGGTTAACGCGGCTGACCGGTGCACCAGGATAGAAGAGAACGAAATTGCCGTGTTTAAATACGTTTCCATCGGTTGCCAGTGTCAGCAGCTTCGGTCAGCGCACCGAATCATATTCTCGTCACAGCTGGCCATGACCAATGCTCGCGTGTAAGCGGATATTTTAAAACTATTAAGCCCGCAATTTACAGTAATGACCGTTATCGCGTAGCAAAGTAACTCGTATAGGCAAATGTCCGTCCATTACGCGTAGCATAGTAATTAAGCGGCGGTGTCCCACAACAATCCACGTCTGCCCGAAAGGGTGTAAAATCTACAATGGCCAGCCCTTTAGCCGAACCCAATGTGTTCACAACGGATGGTCGATTCGACGAAACTTATTACAGTTGGCGAGTTCAACGAATCCTCGGTCTCGCGAGCCATCGGTATCCTTGCATCGAGCCACGTCCCGGATTGGATACCAGGACCGTGATGAAGGGACCTCGCAAACGTGATGTATGACAATGGATTTTCCTGGGAAAGCATTCGTCTAATAACGTTTGCAAACTTTACGTACACCGTGGTACACAAACGGTTGCCGCGGCACGCGATTTATCAATCGCGGCTCAAGTGGATTTACCCGGTGTTTCTAGCGTTAACGAACTTTTGATCATTTTCATCGAAGAACTACTAGAGGATCTGGTACTAGATTTATCAGAACTCCTAGATCCCAGTTTACGACTCGAATAATTTTTCTTATTTTTTCAACTATAATCCTAGAAAATAATCGAATCGTGAATCGTACTGATTCGGGTGTATTAAATCTCATCGATCGAAACTGATTCGCGTTGGGTATCGAACGAACAATTGGTCGGCATTAAATAAACCGAACAATTTATCGTCGACTTNAGACGGATTCGCGTAGTAATTTCTAATCAGGAAACGACGTCGTCTGAGTAGTTCCTCGTCGTATCCTCCTCCTTCCTTCGATTCGTACTCCCTCTCAGATCATCTCTCCATATCAGATACGGTCGCCTAATGAATTTATGGTGTTCATTTCGAATGCTATCAACGCTCAGCTGAGACAGATTTATCGCCGATTTACCAGCACGTTCTCCATGGGAGAACGACAATTCGGATTCAAGTGCACGCACACCGCTGGATTTCGTTTCACCCCCTTGATCGACGAACAATTTCTCTCGATTTCGTTGTCTCTGTTACATCGCTCGCAATTTTTATTTTAATCGTTTCTCGATGAAGGTCCTTTTTCCTCTCTATTTCTCTTTTTTCTTTTTTTCTTTTTTTCTTTGATACGCTATTTCGCGAAGCTTCGATTCCGATATTCATTCCTCCATTACATTCAACGTCTAGCCTGACGTAATATTACCGGTTAACGCGGCTGACCGGTGCACCAGGATAGAAGAGAACGAAATTGCCGTGTTTAAATACGTTTCCATCGGTTGCCAGTGTCAGCAGCTTCGGTCAGCGCACCGAATCATATTCTCGTCACAGCTGGCCATGACCAATGCTCGCGTGTAAGCGGATATTTTAAAACTATTAAGCCCGCAATTTACAGTAATGACCGTTATCGCGTAGCAAAGTAACTCGTATAGGCAAATGTCCGTCCATTACGCGTAGCATAGTAATTAAGCGGCGGTGTCCCACAACAATCCACGTCTGCCCGAAAGGGTGTAAAATCTACAATGGCCAGCCCTTTAGCCGAACCCAATGTGTTCACAACGGATGGTCGATTCGACGAAACTTATTACAGTTGGCGAGTTCAACGAATCCTCGGTCTCGCGAGCCATCGGTATCCTTGCATCGAGCCACGTCCCGGATTGGATACCAGGACCGTGATGAAGGGACCTCGCAAACGTGATGTATGACAATGGATTTTCCTGGGAAAGCATTCGTCTAATAACGTTTGCAAACTTTACGTACACCGTGGTACACAAACGGTTGCCGCGGCACGCGATTTATCAATCGCGGCTCAAGTGGATTTACCCGGTGTTTCTAGCGTTAACGAACTTTTGATCATTTTCATCGAAGAACTACTAGAGGATCTGGTACTAGATTTATCAGAACTCCTAGATCCCAGTTTACGACTCGAATAATTTTTCTTATTTTTTCAACTATAATCCTAGAAAATAATCGAACCGTGAATCGTACTGATTCGGGTGTATTAAATCTCATCGATCGAAACTGATTCGCGTTGGGTATCGAACGAACAATTGGTCGGCATTAAATAAACCGAACAATTTATCGTCGACTTTCGCGAGTACCCCATCCGCCATCGATCTTGCGTTTCACCAGTGTCAAGGTAAACCACGCTTTCGCGTTGTTACGCTCTGATAACACTAATCTGTAGTTACTGGCCGGTCGATATACCCGGTCGAGCTCCCTTTCGGTCGACGTGTGTGTTGCATACGTTCACGAAGGAACAGTGTGCGCGTGTTCGCGTCTACCCCGTACAGGTATAGCCGGCAACATTATCGGTAAATCCGTGACAGAGTTGCGCAGTGGCGGTTCGATGGGGTCAGGGGGAAAACACAGTGTAGAGAGACACAGACAGAGAGACACAGAGAGAGAGAGAGAGAGAGAGAGAGAGAGAGAGAAAGAGAAAAATAGAGCACGAGAGGAAGCGAGAACACCAGGAGACCAGCGGGGACACGGGGACGAGAATTGACCACCGTTCTAACTGCTACAAAATAGGCGTGCGGTCGCGTTTGAAATCCGGATACGGCTATTCTGCTTTCGAGTTTAATGCTCGCTGTCCCCTCGATCCGAGACTCGCTACTAGATATTAATTTACGAGCAACCAATCGATGCAGTTCTCCTGATTTCTTGTTTACGATTTTATCGGTGATCGGGACAGTTTTATCGGTCGACCGGTGTTCGCGCCTCCCCGTCCCGGATCGATCAACCTCCGCGTTTCCTTTTGCTTTTTAATCTTTCATCGAAAGCCGGTTATACCATCTCTTGGCGTTTCTTGCGTCGTAAACAGGCCACGAGCATTCTCCAACGACTCGGGAAGAATTTATGTCCATAGTCGAGGGGTGGCGCGTGTCTTCCAGGCGGCGAGCTGCACGTCGCGCAAGCAAATTTCTACAACTTGGCCGAGTGCGAGCAACTTCGTTTCTGATACACTCCGGTCGCGACGCGACCGTCGAGTAATCGTGATTTATAGCGAAACTCGATGTCACGCTGAAACGTGGCGAGACGCTTGTTATCGCGAAAATTACCGAAAAGGGACAGAGCAGGCAGAACGGGAAAGGGAAAAAAAGAAAGAAAAAAAAAAAGGAGAGGAGGAAGCCCCGCAGACGATGAACTCGCGAATCCTTTTCTGAAATGAAGTCACGAGCAGATCGGGCTCGTTTCAGCGAGTCTGACATGTCCCCGTCATAAATCTGTGGTACTCAGTAGCTCGGCTGCGCGAGCCACAAGTTTATAACGTGACAGAGACCGAGGGAGTCGGCAGAGGACGGCCTGCGAATGAATGTACGAGCGAGAACGAAGGACAGAGAGAAATAGACGGAGGTAGGATAGACACTGGGAACAGGACGGAGATATAGCGTACAAGGAGACGAAGGGCGGCGAAGGGTGGGAAAGGGTGGCGGAGGGGTGAACCGAGAGGACAGAGTGCGCGGGTAGCACAAAAGTTATTAAATTTGATTAGACTCCGCCGCATAGCTGTGCAGGAACGAGGATAGGCTAGGTAGCAGGGGTATAGGACCGGAATAGGGATGCAAAAGGGGGTAGATTTTACCTGGGGTTGGTGGTCGCGGCCGAGACACGAGGGTATGAGTTTGAAACTGGTATGGGTGCCTCGGGTATCCACGGCTTATGACGCCCCTCTCTTTCTTCCTTGTATTCGCGCACTGTTCTCCTCTCTTGTTCTCACGTTCAGAGTCCTGCTCCTCGTATCGTCTCTGTCTCTCGCGTTCTCTTGGTTGCATACGTTCTCCGTGTCCTACCTTTTCCCGTTGTTTCCGCCGGACCTGTATCGTATTAAATATAATTGTTAAAGTTGTTCCGTATCCGGGGATTACGACATTTCAGGCGATTTACGTTATTGCGGCAGAAGGCGCGTTACACCGTACCCTCGTTACGCTCGTTAAGATGTTGAGCGAGTTTAGGCCGATTACGATGCATGCGAGACCGATGACAATCGATGTCGTTTAAACGAAGCGCGTCGAGGAATGCCGTGTCGAGGATGCGATGCCGATCGATGCATCGATGTCGTTTCCCTGGTAAGCTATAGACCGAGACCAGATGAACGCGTCTACGTTGAAAATAAAATGGAAGGCAGCGCGAGCTTTTGTCGTTCGACTCGCGTAGAGGGTACGCGATACGTTTGTTTCCGATATCTGAACGGAAATGCTTTATTTGAAGAGGGGAATGATCAACGTTCTCGGGGCGAGAAGAGACAAACACGCGGAGAACAATCTGCGAAACTTTCTCGATCATCGACCGGGCCACGGGGGAGCAGTTCGGCTGCGATTTACGATGAGAGAAACAGTGAAAGAGGTGGGTAGGGTAGGAGCTGGGAGGAGAAAAAAAAACAAGGGTTCGATCGATCGCTTCCTTTGTCGACAATCGTACCGTGACTGAACGACAGGTACTGCAATAATCCGTACTAAAATCCTTGGAGACTGTACTGCGACAGGCGGTCCTATTGAATCGAACGTCACATGACGTCGATTTTTCTGCCTTCTCGTTCGCTACCCTTTGTACGGTTTTGCTTTTTACTAGCCGTGCGTTCGATTTCAATTAATGATCCAAGTCTTTTGTTCGGGTAACATCGATACTCCAACATATTCCATTTAACTGGTACTCGCAAGTATGACCGTTTACCTTCGACTATAATCTATTCATAAGTATCATTTTTCACAAGGAAAATTCCAAAGCAAGATAAACTGTTCGCGGTTTAGAGGAATCGCATAATCCAACGCTTAATTTCGCGATATTTATCGCGGTTAGTTTGTTCGAGCTCCCGTGGCTAGAGCTATCGCCGTAAATGCAGAAATATCGGTTCCACGAAATTCAGTGCGGTTCCGATGCCGCCTCGCATAATCCAACGATTTGCAGCGTCGTTTGTGCCCGTAGCCATCGAGCCTTCCTTCGATCGTACGCCATGGTGGTTGAAAGGGATTTCTGGGTAGGAAAACAGGAGCGTGTCTTTCCGTGAGAACCAGCCACGGTCACGTTACGTTCTCGCGGCGCACGCTAAGCCGGCAGACAGTAGAATGGCTCTACACGGGATCAGACAGTGGTGCAGCCCATATGTAGGTCAGCCTTGACTGCGACACTACGTGCTCCGTAAACCGAGCCAGACCAGGTGTCGCCTTTTTTCCCTCGTCTCGGGTGCTCTGTGTTCGTCTGATCCTCTGCTTGTTCGACATCGTTAAATAGTGTCCTTTGATCACGTTACGCTTGCCGTAGAGCGAGCTCTAATGTGATCCTGACTCGCGAAAACTTCGACGAGTTCGATATACGAGAGATACATAGGTTTATTTTGTCAGAGAAGCGTCTACGGTAATGAAGATGGAAAAAAATTTGGACGGATCGTACGAATTCTTTGGACAGTTTTAGGAGGTTGAAGATAATCTTCGGATCGAGAAGATCGAATAAATTATAGCTCGTTCGCGTTAATCGCAGCGAATCGATCAAACTCCATCTAGAATTAAGACAATCCTATGAAATCAATTTCTGCTTCCCGTAGCGCTGTTAAGTGAAATGAAAAGAAGGTATCCATTCTGTGGGAGAAGGGGGAAAATAAGGCATTTCCGGTAATGCGGCTCGAATCATCCCGGAAATCGAGGTCATTGGAAAACGCGCCGCTACGAAGGGGCGGAACGAATTGGCGTTTTACAGGAGCAAATGGCAAATTTTCCACGCGAGTTTCATTTTCTGGAATCACCGTTTAGAGGTTCGTCGGATGTCATTGCGTCGACGCGTCGATGTTTCAACATTGTTCTTTTTAATTACGCTTCTCTGCAAATCATCGACGAAACGTTGCGATAATAAGAGCGAAAATCAATCGTTCCAGCGACCAAAGTGTCGGAGACAAAAATAACGATAACAGAAAAGCTCGTAAAGTTGGGCGAGAAATTGATTTATCGACAGAAGGGTGTTCGAGGTTAACATCCGCCCTTTGTCTTTGCGGGAAATTGGCCCGGCGGCCGTGTTCCTACCGCAGAATGCGCATTTAATGACGTTATCAAAGGTATGCTGGCCGCGATCATACAGCTATTTCGGTAAATTATGTCGCGCTACCCCTCTGTTGCGGGGGGTTAGCTTCAGGAATCCCTCAGAATACCAATAGCCACGGGTCTAATTACGACCGTACAGTTAACAGTGACCAATATTGCTATTAAGCTACTCCACCGTTCTCTACTTGTCCATCAAACGTGCAAGCAAACTGTCCCATGAAACAAGCGGATGTCCCGAAACCGGCGACCACTCCACGAGATAGTTGTCCCTTCTTATTGATCGCGTGTAAATAGTTTTCGCTTTGTTGTCTCCTCTGGTTATTCTGTAATTAATTTTGGCGCCGAAGAGCTTCTGCTTTCTCTAATATTTTATAGCTAGAATATTTGATGGATAAAATTGATAAAAAACTAACGCGTAGCGAGTAAATAAGTACAGTTGCACAGTATTTGCACTCGTTTCAAATTTATTCCACGAATCACAGGTATACTTTTAAACAAACCTCGCAAAGAAAAGTGAAAACACATCGGTTTGCTCTTGCCAACGTTTCGTATCGTTCACGAATCGATGATAGGAAGGGGATGGTCGACGATAATGCCATTAACGCGTGCCAATATCGCTGTCAATCTGCTTTCTCCATACTTCCCCCGATGATCCCCAGGTCGGGCAAATTTCCTCGGTTCCAATTACGGGAATTATCGAGACCCGCGATGGATGATCGCGATGGTTGAAGCCATTCCAACAGACGGAAACGGTCTGTCAGATAGCCGCGAAGCAGACAGGAATTTCGAGAACGTTTCAGCCGACCCAGCTTGAAATCCACGTGGCGCGCGATGCCCGGCAGAAAATTTCTGCTTCCTTCGTTCCTGTGATCTGTAGTCGGGAATATCGGAAACTACGCGGTTCCATGCTAAATACCACAGCGTGAGCTCGCGGAATTTAGAATTTTTATGGTTACGTGCCTGAAATCGTATCAAGATTTTCCAGCGGAGAATTTTATTCAAACCGAACGGATTCGGTGGTCGTGAGATGGGATCGCGTATCGGTTTCGATTCGATATCCGTTGGTCTGATAATGGAGCTACTTTGGACGACGAGGCTATCGTCGAACGATCGTTGCGTCGAATCAGTGAATATTGAAACGTTGCTCGCGAGAATAGTAGAGAAGAGAGAGAGGGGTAAAGAGGGAGGGAGGGTGAGAGAGAATTTGTTGTTTGTCGTCGTTAGTGTTTCGATGAATTTCCTCTTAACTGGAGCGCGAGGATTCCACGATTACCACGCGTTACCCACATCCTCGCTGTGTCAACGAAATTACGGGCGAAGCGATGGAACGGAGGCAATAAACGGTTGGTCGTGAGCGAAAAACTTGAACGGCGTTGGTAAATAGAATGCGGTCGCTTTGTCGGTGTTTCATAAAGGTCTGCCTCCCACGCGACGACGTAGAATCTAAAATGTTTCAAGACTTTACCCTCAACGCTGTACGCGTACGCGAACGCGATCTCTGAAAGCTGATTGAAACGTACGTTTGTTCATCGTAATAGCTGTGCACCCCCCGTAGGGAAATATTTAGAGGAAACGTCTCCTTAGCGTTCGATTAAGAGTTTCGATTTTTTTTTTTCTTTTTTTTTTCTCCGCGAGCTTCTTAAAAGCTTGGCTACGGAAAAGTCGAGTAACTCTAGTGAGATTTTGTTCGCGTTCTCCTCCATATCGCGGCACCATATCGTGGAGTTTTAATTAAAACTCTCGTAATAAGGGCGGTACACGGATATCCGAGCTATTCGAAATGAAATCGAAAGAGACGCGAGGGGTAACGAACAAAGACAGGACAGAGGAAATCGTAACACGGATTAAGCGTGGCAAACAAAAGCTCAAAGAGGCGTAATACGCTTGGAGATAACACGGAAACATGCGATGATAAACGAGAAAGCGTTCCAACGTAGCTACATTTCATTAGTTTCAACTTTACTAATGGCGAATCTGTTTACGTTTGAATATCAAATCTGATTCGTATAATAATCGTAGGAGATAATTGGATGGGTCAGAAAAGCATTAAGAGTGGTGGCTAGGAACTACAATCGTTCCTTTTGTTACGAGAACAAAATTATGGGTGTCGGTGTTGGTTTAGGTTCGCGACCTCTCGTTTATCCCGTATTTTCCGTACGATATTGCAGTTAGCGCGCACAACCGAATAAACCGCGACACATTGGGGAGAATCGGACTGTAAAGGGCGTCTTAACTGGAGAGCCGCGCTGGACAACTGCTGTCTTCTACTTGCAGTAGCTTTCGCTTCGTTAAGACCGCGCCACAAACTTGCCAAAGTGTTCTCAGTGTCCACAAGTCGCCGATCACACGCCTGCTGGGAGCTCGTAAGAGCGTAACCTCGGAATTCCCGAGGAGACACTGCGGATAACTGCGGTAGTTGCGGTAGACGCAACCTCATTTTAATTCTACATAACACGACGACGCAGCTCCTTAACCATGGAACAGCGTTCTTAGCGTATCTTCGATGCAACATCGAGGTCTCAACTTTATCTTTCTCAACAAATATTTCCCATTCTCCTTTGCTTCATTTATTATACGAAACGAGAAAAGAAATTCACCGAGTTACGAAACACGATAAACCGACTCCGTCGACGCGACTGAAATTCTTTCTTTCCTAGAAACAGCTTCTAGCCGGTGCGGTGTCTATTCGAGTTTATTCGAGAGGACAGAAAATCGTTGGAGCAAGTTTCACGCGTTCTAGTCGGTAGTTAACCGGTCCGCTGGTCGAGACAAGACGAACGCGTTTCTCGAACTTGCGAGACGTTTACCGCACACCGACGTAAAGGAAGGCACACGGGCTTGGCAAGTGTCACGTATATCGTGCACCCTAGACAGACGTTGCGCGCGTTATGTAATAAGGTGGCAAGCGAGAAACGAGGCCAGGAAAGCAGGGTAGTTAGGGGGCACCTCAATTTTCGGGGAAATTGCCATTACTTTGGCGAACGAGAGAGAAAATGGTCTCGCTTTGTTTCCCTCTCGTCGTCGTTTCCCGTTTTCTCTTTCCTCTAGGGTTATTTTCGTTCCACGGTCTTCGTGCTGCTATCTCCGTCGATTCGTTTACTTCTCGTCTATTTTTTCCCTCGAGATAGAGCGACTTTTGCGTCGATGACAAAACTTACCGTCGTTTCCTTTTTCGCTTTTGTTTGTAGCCGTATGTACTTTAGAAGATGAAGACACAAGGCTATCCGATATCTTGCATTTCCTTTTACGGTAGAAAACGGATTTCGCATCCTCGTTATTGCTCTAATCCTCGTTCGTTATCTCGTTTCGTTCGCTTATCCCATTTCGAAACGTCTGACGCTTCTTCTTTTTTCCCCAGCCGGTTATTCTTCTGTTCCCGTGCTCCTCGTTTCACAACTTTTCTCGCATTTCCCTCCTTTGTAGCCCGTTAAGCACTCTTCACCGGAAGAAGGACGCGTGGGACAGTCGGCGCGCCTCCCTCAAGGCGATGCCCACAATGAACGGCTTTACCTTGGTAAACGTTTACGCTCGTTGTTCGCACAGAGAAATCATCTTTTTCTTTCTATTTGACTCGGTCGAATAAAAAGAGAAAAAGGGGAATCTCAAAGATATCTGTCGCCTTCTTTCTTTTTTGTTCTTCTCCACCCTTATTCTTCTGCTCTTCTTCTTTCGCGGACGATACGGAGATAATGCTTTCTAGCTTATTTTTCTCTCTATAAAATCAGACCAGGAACCTGGTAAAAATATCGTCGCATTCTTACCTCTGTCTCTTTCACTATTCACCAACAAATTCGCTTCTTTCTCCTTTCCATTTTTCCGTTCATCCCTATCCTTTTTCCCTCCTTAGCTTCTCCTGCTACCTTTTACTCCCCTACACCGGCACGTTCCCTTACCACACCATCTTAGATAGTTTCCTTCTTTCCTTCTACCAGCTTCTTATCTCCGTTCCTTTCAGACCTCTGCCATCTTCGTCTTCCTCTTACCTTCTTTTTTCCTCCTTTCTTTTTGTTCTTTTCTACCGCGCTATCTCTGTCAATGGCTCCACTCCTAGATATAATGTGCCTTTTCGTTGCAATCTGCTCGCCACTTTTCAATGTACGAGGGTAGAATGGGCAGCCGCTACCACTAAAAAGGGATGTACACCCTCAATCTGGTAAACGTTACGATTGCTACTCGCATTAAGGAATCGTCACCCTTCCCGTCGATGCCAGCTGCTTTCATCGAAGCGCTATTGCTAGCTGTTGGAGGAATTTTTAAGGAAACTTTTTCTTTCTCACCCATTCCTCTGTCGGAACATTCGTTTTAACCGACTTCTTTTTCTTTTTTTTTTATTTCTTTTTTTTTTATTCGCCACAATCTTCTCCAACAATAGACTTCTCCTCCTTCTCCAACGCTTGTATCCGTTTTCAATTCCTCCACCAGCTTTATTAATTTCCTTCTCAGAGTAACATTTTCTTTTGTTTTCTTCGATAAATTTGTTCGCACAATAGTTATTCGTTGATTTTTTCTCGTTTCATCGACTCTTCCGTTCTTATCGGGAGTGTTTTCGCAATAAAACGAGCGGATATGAATGGGGATTTTATTTCTCTAAAATTCGTGCCCTGTAACGTACACGTTTACCTTTGTAAAATTCATTGTTTGCGCTCAAACATTCCTCCGCTTCGTNGCTAGCTGTTGGAGGAATTTTTAAGGAAACTTTTTCTTTCTCACCCATTCCTCTGTCGGAACATTCGTTTTAACCGACTTCTTTTTCTTTTTTTTTTATTTCTTTTTTTTTTATTCGCCACAATCTTCTCCAACAATAGACTTCTCCTCCTTCTCCAACGCTTGTATCCGTTTTCAATTCCTCCACCAGCTTTATTAATTTCCTTCTCAGAGTAACATTTTCTTTTGTTTTCTTCGATAAATTTGTTCGCACAATAGTTATTCGTTGATTTTTTCTCGTTTCATCGACTCTTCCGTTCTTATCGGGAGTGTTTTCGCAATAAAACGAGCGGATATGAATGGGGATTTTATTTCTCTAAAATTCGTGCCCTGTAACGTACACGTTTACCTTTGTAAAATTCATTGTTTGCGCTCAAACATTCCTCCGCTTCGTTCTCGCGTTTCGTTGTTAAAATGAAAATTACGTTTCGATTACTAAACGGAAAAGAAAGAGAATCGAATAGAGTTTTCCTTTTGTCGCAGCTTATTAAAAGGGCCAAAATATTTCATAAACAAACGCGTGGCGTTTCCGCGTAACGAAAAAACCGCGAGCAATATGTTTCGGCGAAATTAAGTACAGACATTCCACAGAATAGCCACCCATAACGTCTTGTTTCCTCCAGGCGGACGAAATTGTAGCTCCTTCGTCACAATTTCGGTAATCCTGTCGTAACGAATTGTATCACCCCGTCCCCCGCAAAACGCACGGATCTCTACATTTTTTTTTCTCGCCGGTACGATTATTGTTTGAAATTCCTTCGAATTCTTCAACGAAAAAATTCATTCAGAGATGCGACACGAAAATTGTTGATATTGCTCGTTCGCGTGCCGTTTTTCCAATTGCATCGGTCTCGCATGGTCCGAGAGAAGCGGCGGCCCGCAGATACGAGAAA
>SMSQ01020351.1:228180-244418 GCA_019453375.1 Ctenoplectra terminalis | reverse complement strand
ATAGAGTTTTCCTTTTGTCGCAGCTTATTAAAAGCGCCAAAATATTTCATAAACAAACGCGTGGCGTTTCCGCGTAACGAAAAAACCGCGAGCAATATGTTTCGGCGAAATTAAGTACAGACATTCCACAGAATAGCCACCCATAACGTCTTGTTTCCTCCAGGCGGACGAAATTGTAGCTCCTTCGTCACAATTTCGGTAATCCTGTCGTAACGAATTGTATCACCCCGTCCCCCGCAAAACGCACGGATCTCTACATTTTTTTTTCTCGCCGGTACGATTATTGTTTGAAATTCCTTCGAATTCTTCAACGAAAAAATTCATTCAGAGATGCGACACGAAAATTGTTGATATTGCTCGTTCGCGTGCCGTTTTTCCAATTGCATCGGTCTCGCATGGTCCGAGAGAAGCGGCGGCCCGCAGATACGAGAAAGGGAAATATGGTTTTCGAAGGTACGTCTATTTCTGCGTACGTGTTTGTAGATAACGGCACCTGTGTGTACAAACATATATTCCGCAATCTCTGTGGGCAGCGGTTAGCAGGAGGGCTGCGGATGGCGGGTGGAGGTGGTTGCCTGTTTTCTAGTAGCTCTCTCAAACAACACGAGCAAGAGGCCTTTTGCTCGGTTGCCGCGGATCTACCTCTTGCTACGCCCTCCTCTCACCCCTCAAGAAACAATATAATGTGATTTAGTAGACCATTACTGCCACTGTACTTTCCGAGTAGCGGCGCCTAGGAGCGGTGCACCAACCTTCCATAGACATACCGAACTCGCCCATAGTCACGTATAACCGACTGTTCTCTATCTCATCTGCCCCTCTTGCCCTTCCCTCTTATCTCTCTCCTGATTCCGTAGCCCTTGCGCTCGCCCGCTTCTTCCTTCTAGTTTGTCCCTCCAATAACGCCTTGATATACAGGCTGACACGTGGAAAATGCTTCGAAAATTTAGTGGAACCCGGTGCTTGGAAAACTGGACGCTTGTCGCCTACATATTTTTCGTTCAGTTTCCGAGACCGTTGTATCCACTTTTAATTTAATTTCCGATCGATTACGCGAAACAGTCCGGTGGATATGTACCGACAAAGTTACTCGAGAGGATACGTGTCTTTGAATTAGGAAATTTACGTTCATTCTTACTTTGACAATGGAAATTGCAACACAGAAATTCGCTTGAGAGCATAATCGTATGTTCTTACATTCGCGGATACCAGTGGCCCTCTGCTGCCCATATACGTGTTGCCTAACTTTATTAGTTAGTTTCTCCCGTTTTGCGCGCTGCTTCATTAGTTCTCTTCGTTAGGTAGTTCGAGGCCATCTCGTTCCCTCCACGCAGCATTCTCCCAAATAATTATACCATACATTCCAACTGGTCGTACGGTCACACGTACGATCGTGTAATAGAATAGGAACAAAAGTCTGCGAACCGATGTGTCGCGGAAGGTTCGTTATCACGATATCGCGCTCGTATCGTTGCGCATGATTTTCGTTCGCTCTTCTGCCAACATGAACTTCCCAAAGGAACAAACTTTTATTCCAAAATCGTTGAATTTCGTACAAATACCAAAATATCTAGCATCGTTCCCGTAGTTACAATCGTCTCGTGATATAACTTGAAAAATACAGAGATCCAGTGTTTTATCGAGAGAACCGTATTTCAACCGCAGACTTTCTTCCTCCAATTTTACTCAATTGTTTAATTTATCAAACTATCCCAGCGAATACCGTAGGAGTTCAACTTTTTTCCTCCTCCTCGCCCCCTCCCCGCCTTCTTGCCGTTAGCAGCGGCGCTGATATAACAATCGAAATAATGGCGAACGTGCATATCACAGCGATTTCGAAACTACGTGACGTTGCGTGTGTTAAAATCGAAACCAACCTCTCTTTCCTTCTCCCTCCGCGGAAACGTTCACCAGCATCGGTGGTTCGCTGGTCGCGTTCGGAAAGCTTTCCCCCGATGCAAATTAATCCGATTGCTTCGGTTATTTTTATTAATTAATCCACACGATGGAAAGTAAATTCCATCTCGTTTCTGACTTGATTCAATATTTAAGTTTAATCATACCGTCGCCGCTTTCGGATCGGCCTATAATTCCGAGAGCGATAACGGCAACGACGTCCACGGTCTCGTTCGATCGTTTGTAGAACATGACCAATTTTTATTCCACCTAGCGACTATCCTGTCTACCTATCTCGTTACAGTGTGGACTTTGTGCTTCGCGAAAGGAATTTATTCGAAACGAAATAGACGAACTGCGCGGTGCGCCGATATTTATAGAATTACAAGAAACGTTTGTCCGTTTTAAACCCGTGTAGATTAATCTTCTGCGATCCATAATTCTGATAGATTCCATTTCTAATCGGAAAACGAAATAAAAGGAACACAACGAAAAATAAAAGGGCCCGGTAATTTGGTCGAGAGTAAAGTTCAAGGTTGTTCACCAACTTCACGGACAGAGTCCCGAGGGCGAAGCAATACATTTTTCGCGGTTCTTGCGCGGGTAAGCAGGCGGCAGTCCAGCAACCTTCTATCCGTGCCATTCGTCCTCTCGCGGGAGCCGCAATTCAGCCTGGTCGAGGCTGAAGTAGTGGTTTCCCCGGCAAAAATTGCCGTCAAGAGTATACTGTACATTCGTATTGGAACGTCGACACCTGGCCAGACTGAAAAGAAAAGGTTGTAGATAGGAGAGGAAAAAAGGAAAGCAAAAAATAGGGAAAACAGAGGAAAAGGTCGGTCCAGACAGGGGTTGACCCTATATCTCTATGTATCTCATTGCTGCTTTGCATATCCCAAGCGATGGAACCGCTAAATCCGCGGAGCAAATCGATCTTCCTTTCTTCCCTACTTTTTTCTTTTTTCTTTTTTTTTTTTTCTTTTTTTTTTTTTGCGTTCGTTTCACGACGTATCTCGTGGGAAATTGCGACGAATCGCCAATACTAACGATCGATCGGTTGGCCGAGCGGTTCTCCATAAAGCGTTTTATTGGAGTTTATGTGCTCGATCGCGGTCTACCAGAACTCTTTTTTAAATTTTCACCCGACCGCTGATTGTTTGCGGCAACGAGACGTGGGTGAATTCTTCTTTCGAACGGTTTGTCACTTGTTCGTTATCGGTAACATTCGAATATTTAAATTTTCGAAATTTAAATATTGGACTACTAGGATTCAAATATTCAAACAACGAATTAATCGGATTCAAATATTTAAATTAATTTCGTGGTTAGATTCGAATTTATTTTTCGATACGTATGTTTATTTCCTTCTACCATTCATCCTTATTCATAAGTATTCGAAGCTCTCCACGACAAAAGTTATTCGTTAGTGCGCAGACCATAATCTTGGGAAACGGAAAAGCGTAAACCGTCGCGCCATTATTCCGACAGATTTCAAGGCGGCTTGTTTATTTTTTACGCCATAGCGTTTTTATTCCCTTCTCGTTGTGGCCCTTTCGAACGAGCATCCAACGCTGGTTCCATTTTCCCCATAGGGTTGCCACTGCGTAAACCGAGTTACGCGTTTCTCTGTTCATCTCGCTCTACCGTGCAAGCTCTTTCACCATACTCTATTCTTGTGCATGGTGTCGTTACACAGACACGAATCGATGGAACAATTTTCATGGAGCAATTTTACGAAAGTATCGGTCAGTCGATCGCGAAATATCGTATCAATATCGTATCAATTGCTACGAAATGACACCGACCACGAATCGCATTATTTTTCTCCATTTGACGACGATCCTCCTTCTGACGATCGCGTGAAATGTCCCTCATTAGAATGATTCAAAAGCCAATTGATCCAATGGTTCGGGAGAAAATATCAGCGCGACACAATGTATCTTGCTTAGCCGAGCATATCGCGATTTCAACACTCACCGATAATAGTATATCTGTCGGGGAAAAGCATGGCCTGACGCTGTCGCCCTGGTAATCGCCACGAAGACAAATAATCGTCGGACCCGGCCGATCCGATCGATCCAATACACCCCTAATCCCTGGGTTGGATGTTGCCTTTTAACGGCACTTTCGTGAGTCGACTTTGACCGCAGGGCGGAAGCATCGATAAAGTCAAAGGAGAATTTATCGTGGTTCTCGCGCCTGCAGCGAACGCCGGGTTCCTCCTAATCTCACCCCTAATCTCCGGCCAGCGGACAGATTCCTCGGGGAAAAGACGTGGTCACGGAGGAACCAAGGAGCCGACCAACCAACCTGTAGGGGATATATCCACGTCGTCGCTAAGAATACTTCTTCCGAATTTATCGCGCGTTGATTTAATTAAATCTTCGAGTCGACGCGATCGCGACGCTCGGACCTTTTTTCTTAATTAACTGTCACGACCGTAACGAAATCGCGACACTGTTCCCTCTCTGGAGCTGACAATAACAGGGGTCAAGGAAGAGAAAAATAGCGGTTGTATCCGTGGGATCGTCGAGACGAAACGACGATAACGTTGCGTTTCGACGATCGCTTCGCCAGCCAACGTCAGCCCCCGGTTCACGCGGTGCACGTTTTGGCAGCAACCAACGCGTGTGTCTGCGTTCGTACGTGACGGTAAATTCCGTAATAATAACGGCACCGTCACGACTGCCATTCCGAGCAGTTCTCCTCGCCGCGGATGTAATTATGAGCACGTCTCCGCGGTTATCGTCGAATGATGTCCCGCCGCGACGCGGCCTCAAAGAGCGCGCCCTCCGTCTGACGCGTGACGTTCTTGATGGGGCAATAATTGAATTTTAAGCGTGTCTCGCGTGGAATTTCGACCGCGGACGTTGTTCGTTGTTTTACGAGGATCGGGGAGAGAATTCGTCGTATCGTTTCCGAGCTACTCTCTGTGTCTGGTGCGTCGACCGACTACCACCCCTATGGATTGTCCGAAAATTATGGCTCTCACCGGTGTAATATCGCGAAATTTCTTGTTACATACCGTTGGACACTGTTGTCGCTATATTTGATACCGGCAAAATTTCTCGACAGTGGCGTTGAACAGTGCGTTCGGTCTGGCAGGTCATTTAACGGATTTCATTAAAATTACTAGGAGATTTACAAGCTTCGCAAGCTTCGTACGTTTCGCTTTGTAAAACTGTAAACTGCTCGATCTTTCCGACGAATCAGAAATCCTATTTACAAAGGGGCACTTTAAAGTTACTCCCGTGACCCTTTTTAAAAATAAACCACAAGAGGATGAGGGCGGGGGGTGGGAGGGTGACTTAGTAGGTTCTCGACCAGTGAAAAATCGGGATCGTTGGGATAAATTAAAGCGGCGTCGCGTGATCGGAAACATCGATGAAGATAAAAAGGAAGCGAAACGGGTAGAAAATCGTGCACCAGTCCACGGACAAGGCACGCGGCTAATGCCATTATCGGAATTAATGTTTCACCGTGGCCGCGAGAGAGAAGTTATCCGAACAATCTCACGGGGGACGTAGACGAGGGGGTGAATGGAGGTGGATAGAGGTGGAATCGGTCGACTTACCGCTACTCCTTCAGGAAAGGGGAGGCGGGGAGTGTTTTAAGTAGTTCGCTCGTTTTAACCGTCTCACCTATAGCCGGCACTCGCCACGGTTGACCCAGAATGCGAACGCCGCGTGTTGCAAGGGAGCACCGCCGCTCCCGCAGCTCTTCGGGGTAGTTAAATTTGTAATTTAAATCAATGTTAATCCCGAAACCACGGCGCAACACACCGAATTCAGGATTCATGGCCGGCTTTCGCCGAAAAGGCGATTATTGGTCGGATCGTAAAAGGGGATCTTAAACGATTTTTCCGAAGGGGTGTCGACAAGCTCGTGTTTTCAATCGTTTCGAAAAGTAGCTTCTAAATATTATCGAAAAACAGTTTTTCTGTCTTTTTTCTTTACCACATAATAATTTGATACAAGGAACCGATTCAAGTATTGAACAGGAGCTCGCACAAACTCATCAACGTTAACGTTCCTTCGTTTGCATTAATTTGCCCACTCCTCTTTCGGTTGTTTGGTATTCCCTCTTAAGCTGAATTGCTCGGACGACGGGGAGAAGGCGGCTTAAATCGTTCCCAGGGAGATTCAGGCACGCGTAAATTAGTCGCGGCAATAACATTTTTATCTGCGGATGGAGGCGGCGTTTCCTAATGAATCGTCGACCAGCCCCTAAGTGGGACCGGCCAGGTCTTCTTTATCTACGACATTCGGCGTTTACGGCGGTCCTGGTTATGGTCGTACGTATATATGTGTAACGACCGCTCGTACGTGTTACCTCCTCGTTAGGGAAGGAACGCCGCGCCATTTTACGCGAGATTTACGATAGCTTGTGCACGCATGACTTAGGCCTCCTCGCGCGTACGAAATCGATGCACGTGCTCCGCCAGCGTGGCCTTATCGACAGGAAATAGGGTATTCCGACCGCCTCCGGGTGAAATGTTGCCTCAATAGAAAGATACAGCTCCGAATATTTACTTTCCACCGCTTATCTAGGAGGGAGTAAATTTTTGGCTCGATTGAACGACTCTCCACCACTTTTGCCGAAGCTATCGACGAAAGAGTCGCCAAAACGGTATGCAGAGCATTCGCGGCCATAGATTTTACTCGATTTTAATTCGTGATTTGTTTCATTTATCCAGAACAGCGGAAGCTGTTTTGGATAACCGGTATCGATTAGGTTGGTGCGACAACTGGGACGAAGTTCGTGCATAAACGAAGACAGGTATAAATCGTCTACGGGGGTTGAACAAGTATACACGAGTGTGCACGCGACGAGCTGTAGCTTGGGGTCAAATAGTCGAGTATATCTCTTGTTCGATCAATTATGCGACTCCTAGGGGCAACGTGAAATCAAATGTCTCGCTTCGTCCTTTCTTTCTCTTCGCTCTGTCTCGTTGTTCGTTTCTGTGATTCGTTCTCGAGCGTAATCGTTTTTCGTCGTATCCGATCGAAACTAATTCGACGTTGACTAGAATTTGAAGCAGATCTTTGGAGATCTTTTGTCAAACGTTTCGATTCCTGGATGTTTCGATCCTTAACCTGTATTTCGTTTTCAACTTCTTCTTAATCCTCGATCGATTTCACGATTCTCTGAACTCCACGAGGTACCTCAATGATCCGTCTACCTTTCTTGTCCTCTTTCACTACTGTCTTCTCTATAATAATTATGTTCGAATTAATCAGCGAAGTACTTAAATCCTTGAAATATTAATTCAAGATCCGGAGCGGCCGCGCCGCGTCGAACGACTTCTCTTCTGGTCGCATGAACGCTCACAGTCATTTGACTTAATTATCGACGTGTTCCGGTGTATAATTACGCGAATCGTGTGTCAATTCTCACAGGTCTGGTCTCGGTGTATTCAGCGCTATACTCCGGTGTGCGTATAGAATACATGTGTACACGTGATTATGCAGGTATACAGGCGTACGTCAAGCGGACAGACCGCGATCAAGCTTTCTGCCGTGTGCTCGTCCTACCAATGTGTTGGAAAATGTTGGCCGTCCCCTGGGAAACGCGTGTACATTTCGAATCAAGAATTATCCCTGGCCTAACCTATGTTTTGTGTCTCAATAAACACACGAATAATATATTTCTTGTTAATTAATTGGGTGTATTTTGTTTTTAGAAGTTATTTCTCGAAAAGATTCGCTCTTGTTTATTTCAAGTCACCGATTTCAATTAAAATTAATTAAATGGAAAATACAAATTGTTTCAATAGCAATTACCTTCTTAAATTTGTTAGAAGTACCAAGCGTTGCGACGTTGTAAAGAGGAATAAAAAAAAAATCGCTTAAAAAATTTCATCCGTAAAGCTTTCATTGAAAAGAACTCGAGCAAAAAAAGAAGAAGAAGAAAAAAAAGACTAGATCTTAAACACACAAATTCGACGGAAGTAGTTGGAGTGAAATTTTACACAGCAATTTATGGGTAGGTGACAGGTCCACTCTGGAGATTATAAATCTCCGACGGGAGCGCTCGGCTATGGCTTTAATTATGAATTCATTGACTACCGCTCACGGTGGCTATGTAAAGCGGTCGCGGGATGATTTTGTACTCCTTTTCCCGGAGAAATATGATCCTCTTTGTCACGGTACGCCGCTTCAGAGAGAACCTTCTGCTCCGACGAGGCTCTTTTCGGCCGGTATAAAAAGAAAACGCGACCGAGTTATGATTTATCGTTGGAACGGGACCCGACAGGGTGGCGAGGGACCTAGAGGGTAGCGAAGGGTGGCGAAGGGTGGCGAATAGGGTGAGAGAACGTCGCACGCGTACGTACACGGAAGCACACCTATATTTTGCTGGGGGTCAAACAGAGAAACGCACGGAATGCGCCAGGTGAGCCATGGTTCACATGGGAAATGAATGTTCTGTCGCGAATGGAACATGCCCCGAACACAGAGCTCGTACAAGGGATCCGCTCCATTGACCGGAAGCGACGCGTCGACCCTGGAATCGTTTATGGGGTCGCGTCAGAATTTGTTGCGTGCGAACGTGAAATTACGTCGATCGTTTGTTTCTTTCCTCTTTTTGTTTTTTCGTTGTTGTTTTAGCACCGTGATTCACGGGATCGCTAGATCATCGCAATTATTTTTAATCCAAATAGCGCTCCTCAGCTTTTTTGTTTCATTTTCTCTCTCTTCTTTTTCCTTTTTTGTTTTTTTCCTGGGATGTTTTTCACCGGTTCGTTTGATCGTCAAATGCCTGTTGATACGAACGAGCGGCGGGAAATTTCAATTCTGAGCGACGAAACACAACAGAGTTGAAACATCGTCGAGCGCGCGCATGAAATATTAATGAATTCACAGAGGAACGAATATTGTAAATAACCGGGGACAGTCAAATTAAAATTTATACTAGAGTAATATTGTGAAAGCACTTTGCGTTTAATTGTATTTACGATTGTATTCACGATTCGTCCGAAAGGAGAGCCGAACCGAACTAAAAGGGTAGAAAGTAGGGGAAAGAAAGATCATAAAACTTTTAGAAAACCGTTAAACTGTTAATCCACGAGTTACGAGAAAGGAGAAAGGAGAGGAAATTAGGAGGCATCGAGGCGACAGCGGATATTTCCAGATAGCTAGGCCGAAAGTTAAGGGTGGGAACGGGTTGATATCATATCTAACCACGTTTAACAGATTCTCGCACGAGCGGTAACTTAATCACCGGTCGGTGGTTGTTCTTCCGGTGGTTTTTCCAGTCATTCGCGAGGTTTGCCCAGATGCAGGAGAAGAACTCATCCTTACTCTCACCCTTACTTACTCCATCTCCGGTGCAAACAAACTACGAGTGCGCCAGATAGGGCCGTAAAAAATACATCCCTGCAAATACTCGTAGAAATACCGGTTTCCTTCCCTTGCACCAGTCCGACTTTCAGACAACTTTTATTCTTTTCCCCGCTATCAGAGATGCGCTAACGATTCTAAGTGAAGTGGGCCCGTGGCAGGGGTTGGGGTATGGCGGTGGCCACCCGGTGGTGTGGGTACGCGCGATCCTCGAACCTCTTCCACTAACTTTTCTATACGCTTTGCTATCCAATCTTCCCCCATACTCCGCTACTTTTTCTCTCTTTCCTTCTCCGGTTGGCCAACGGGTTCGCCTGCCTTCTTCTGTGTGCTCTTTTCTTCCGGCTGCCTCCTCGATCCGCTTTATTCCCTCCGTCAGTTGTTATCTATTCACGGAGTTGCGTTTCGATCGGAACGTTCTGCTAACTGACCCAGCAATTCATTTCAGTATCCAAGCAAGGCTTTGCTTTTAAAGGCAGGAAAAATGGAGAGAACCGTGGCCGTAGAGCCAGCGACACGATAACGTTGCAACAATGATCCTTGATAGATCGTTTGAATTGAGTTTTCTAGAAGAATCGAGTGCTCTAAAAGTACAAGAACCGCTTGAACGCAGTTGTCGTTTCTGTAGCGCGGATAAAAAAGTTCTTGTTCGGCCTCTGAAATTCTGTCTTCTCGTGATTGTCCTTGTTTCTTCTACCTCTCTGTATTAAGCAGCAGCAGCAGCAACCGGTGTGGTTATTTAGCAGGGCACTGTTTCAGAAACGCTCCGAACCAACAGCCTGCGCGTCGAGTTTCTAGATAGTTGCCCATCCAAGCACTAACCGTGTCCGACGCAGTTTAACTACTGTGATCAGACGAGAACCTGTGCTTCCTGTATGACCAAGCTGTTGGCAACACGCGCCGACCGCTCGTGCGACAAAAAGACATTTCCTTAACAGCCATTCATTATACCGAACTCCACCACACGAACGTACTCTTTTCCTTTCTACGAAGCCAACCTATAGATATTCAACAAGTCCTTTAACTTCAAATCTCGAGCCAATCTTTTTTACTGGCTCCGTTTCGGAAATGCAACTACAATTCCAACCCCTTTGATAATCTTCAATTTTACCACATTTTTACAAAAGATCATAAAGAATTCCACGAATAGCTCTCGAGTCCAAGGAAATACAAAATTCTCCTCGAGAACGAATGTCGAGCGATCGGGTGACACAGCTGGGGGGTAGTTTATCATCGGTTGAAACGTGCTCGGTACTTCCACAAAATATAATAATATAAATCGTTCAAGAACGTCGATCGGACAATAGGAAATTCCTCGCCACGCGTTAAGCGTCGTCGAACGACGACGTTTCCGCGTTGGATTACCTTCTTCTTCTTACCTCGTCGAAGCAACGAAGGTTGACGGGATCGGAGATCGCGCGCGTGCACGGGAAACGTAATGGCGACGTGTGTATAATGGTTATTTATGTGGCCACGGACTGTGACTAGTATCGGGAGGGTTCCAGAGTCTGGCTCGGGAAGAACAGGACGCTCTGACGTATCGATTCACCTTTTCGGCCAGAAGAGCGGCAGCAAATAACGAGATTTATCGTTGACGTATTTATAAGGGCTGCGGACAACGGTGAGCCTTGCTGTGAGCGAAATATCGGTGCATGTGTATTTTACTTCGTTGCAGCGCATCGACACCCTTGAGATAAGTGCTAACGTCGAGGGAAAATTGTGTAGAGTTATCGAATGATTCGACTTTGGAAAGAGGGGTTGACGAAGAGGGTTAATCGTGGGTTAAAAGTAGGGGAATAGGATTCTAAAGATGTTGTGGAATAGGGTTTGATTTGAAGAACGTTTGGCGCTACCCTAATTTTGAAACTCGAGATTTATTGGTATCAGAGATTCTATAAAATTTTTATTATCTTTTATTCCGTTTATAANTTTTGTTTTCTTCGATAAATTTGTTCGCACAATAGTTATTCGTTGATTCGGTAGTCGATTTTNGCATAAAGGCTCATGATATCCTAGAATACGGTATGCATCGTATGGAAACGATTTAAGCCGCCCCTACCCCCCCGAAACAAAGGAACGAACGCGCTGCGAGTATAACTTTTTCTTCCGGAAATATTAACATGTTGCGTCGAGTCAGTTTGCTAGGCGAAATTTCACGGAAATTTTCAGTCTTTAATACAATTTACGCGGTTGTTCCATTGCGTACAGTTTACGCTCCAATTTGCGCGAAACATTATGAAAATGATCAGTCAAATCCGGATGGAAATAATATCTCTCGTCCCAAATACGAATCCCGTTAGTTGTAAATGCGCCATTTATATTTACGGAGATAGACGGATTCGCGTAGTAATTTCTAATCAGGAAACGACGTCGTCTGAGTAGTTCCTCGTCGTATCCTCCTCCTTCCTTCGATTCGTACTCCCTCTCAGATCATCTCTCCATATCAGATACGGTCGCCTAATGAATTTATGGTGTTCATTTCGAATGCTATCAACGCTCAGCTGAGACAGATTTATCGCCGATTTACCAGCACGTTCTCCATGGGAGAACGACAATTCGGATTCAAGTGCACGCACACCGCTGGATTTCGTTTCACCCCCTTGATCGACGAACAATTTCTCTCGATTTCGTTGTCTCTGTTANCCATTAAGACAACTGTTCTCCGCACTCGCGAGGCAGAAAATTTCCGCAGACGTTCGCGTGTCCTCGTCGATTATTTTATTTTTCAAATACGCAATGGCAGACTGCGAGGAAGTTCGTAACGAAATAGGAATACTTTTGTATTCACCAAGGAATGCACTCTCCGCGAGAAACTCACCGGTTGTTGGAAAGATAAAAAAAACAAGAATTCTCCAAGTGGCACGCTGCTTGTTAGCTATCTTTTTAGATACCTTATTTGATAACATGCTTGCACAGTCTTTTTCTGCTGCTTTACTACTATTTTTTTTTCTGGTAAATAAGTGTTTCTAGTGTAACTAATTTTTTTTTTTTTTTTTCTACCGTTAAAGTAGCATAGAAAGGAGTATTTCTTTTTCAATGCAGCACGTGAAATTTCGAGTCGCCAGTGGGTATCGTTACAGGAATATCTGTAACGCGCGATATTCGATGGAATTTTTAGTTATTCACGTTTTTACATTCATGGGTGAATAGGTTCGCGTATGTGGCTCTCTCACTCCCTTTCTTTCTTTGCGCTCTTTCCCGTATTTTCTTGCATTTTTTTTTTTTTCTTTTTTTTTAGTAAAAGACACAAATGCGGTCGAGCCCTTGTTGCTGTGGTTTCCTGACGATCCGCTTTTTTTTTTCTCCGGAAGAGTTCAAAAAGAGAATCGCATCGAATCGACGTCAGTGCGCTGCAATAGCAGCTGTTCGATGGTCGTTTCTGTCGACGCAATTCAAAGGATGCGTGCAAACGCGTATCAACGGTAGACGACAATGCCAAAGAGAGAAAAAAAGAGAGACAAGGGGAAAAAAGCATTGGCATCCTTTGATTAAAAAGAGGTCGGTAAAAAAATGTTTCAACCTTATGCGCTTTTGTGTCACGCTGCCAGAGATATTCTGCTTGTTTGGTAAATATTAATGTTGAAATCAGCGCCTGAGCTTCACTGTCCTTACGTATCGCTCGATTTCGACACAATTAACGGAAGCACGAAGGGGATTGAACAGATTTCCAGGACATTTTCAATTCGCATTATACATCGGTTCCCTCTGAACAATTTAGAACACTCCGATACCTACCTTTTGTCTAATATCGTATTCCAACGAATGCGCCGCGGGTCATCAAAGCCTGTTCTCACCGTTCTAATTAAAATGGTAATTAAATCAGAACACACTTTATGCTGGTTAAATAGCACGAATCGGAAAAAAGTACGAGGCGCCATTTTATTAAGGTGAGTAACGAGAGCTCATAGAGTGACCTTATTGCACCGTTAATGTCCAAAGGAAATTACTCGATGACAGGATAGCGGGATGATTAATTTCTTGGAATTTCACTCGGTGGCTCGGCAACGCGATGGATTCGAACTTTCCTATTCCCTTTTTGGTGCCTGGTTGGCGAAGTACTCGGCCCTCTCGTCCCTTGATTACAGAGATCTGAGTTTAAATTGATCCCAATGTTTACAGTCGCTGCTGCGCGGAACAGGCTTGCGGGCTTCTCCTCTTTGTACCTAGGTATCCCGAATGGTCCAGAAACCGAGCGCCATGCTAGCGCTGTGTTGATCGTGTCGCGCGAAAGCCAAACTTTATCCTTGCTTGGATACGCGCACCGATCGGTCGGTAGGAAACGTTTCAACGTTTTTAAGGAAAACTTTCTAGGATCGATACTTTTGTTTTTTCATGGAACGTACCGTGGTAGAAAAGTTATTATCTCGCGGCGATACTTTCAGACGTGTTACGAGGTAATTCTAGGTCGATGGTACTGAATTTTTACCGACAGTATCGGTCTTAGGTATCAGAGATGAAAGATTATGTACCGTTAACTGCTCCTGCGGAGAGTCGAACGAAGGCGACTGAACCTGGCGTCCATACGACCGGTGCTTAATATAAACCGAGACAATAACGATAACGTACGACATAATAAACCCAGCTACTCGACTTTTACGACGCCCTATATTTCGCTCCATATTGACATCGAGCGTCAAGATCTCTCACCTCCTTGTCTTTTATTCGCTATCGTTTTCGTTGTTCGATATCGGTGCTTACTTTCACCGATCCGATAAATCAGTTAATCAACGAACCTTTAAAGCAACCAGCCGAAGAATCCATACTTTTATGTTCGAACGTTAATCTAAAATTACAAACCGTACGACTCTTTTTCGACTTGGCCACATCGATCGACGATACGAGACGATAAAAGTCTACGTAACACGTCGCGCGAAGAAAGCACCGAGCACGATGGTTGTCGACGAAAAAAAAAAAAAGAAAAAACAAAATAGACAAGAGAAACGTCAAGTCGGACGACGAACGAGATGTGCCGCGTTCCAGGATTGCCTCTGCTATGCATAGCATTTTAAAGTAAGTTCTTAATGCTATAAGCAGCGGCACGTAGCTAACAGGTGTTGCGTTTTCTTTTCGCGCACCAACAAACTTTGATACTTTCCTTCGAAGGTGCGGAGGAAGAAATTTATTGAGCCAGCCCCTGCCGAGCAAATAATTCATGTCGCACGCCGAAAAGTCGCTCGCCTACACCCCTAGTTTTCTCGCAAGTTACCCTAGACGCTCATATATCTTTGGATACCGCGAGACTAACGGATCGATGGACTATCCGCCGTTTAAAACTCACGATTCAGTTTCCGCCCACTTTGTATACGTCTTCGTATCGCGGTGCTTTCTGTACCTTCCTACGTAAGATTCTCATTTTTATAACAAAAATATATTATAATGTTTCGAGGTTAGAAGCTTAGATGCTCGACGGTCCATCATTTATAGTCGTATACAGCAGCATGATCACTCTGTCCGCAAATGCGCAATCAAGAATCGTCCTACGAGTGTAATTAACATAACCATGCGGTTCGAAACGATTGCTATTCGGCTTGAGAAATTCCACGGTCGTGATCGTTGCAGAGCCACCCACGGCACCCTACCATTCCATCTCCTGGCCAGTCTCGCGGCTGCGAAAGTGTTTCATCGTGTCTGCTTAAGCCACGGGGATCCCAGGCCATTGCAGAAGCCGGTGAATCGTGCAATTAATCTTCGATTCAGAAGCCTGGCTGTCGACCACTTCGGCAATCTCGCCTCCTATTCGGCCATTCGACGGCGTAAAACGATGAGTAAAACGATGACCGGTGCAAAATCTCGACGTCGAGAGCTAACCGTGCTACGTTCAGGACGTTTCCATCTTCCTCTCTGCTAGCGTTTCGTTGTTCTTTCTTTCTTCCTTTCTTTCATTCTGTTATTTCGAGCCGTTTCAATGGAAAGTCTCTCTTTCTCTCTCTCTCTCTCTCTCTGAGCTCGGTCGTTCATCGTTGCATACCGTTCGTCGATTGTTCCGTAATTTTGCCGCAATTTTCACCTATTCGTTTCATCTTCTTTATTCTTCTACGAGCTGTCCGAGCAAAAGTAGAAAAGCACCGTTCTTACAATTTTCCAATTTGTCTTTGCTTATCGTCCGCCAGTCTTCTCGGATTCCGGTAAAGCGAATTGAAAACGTTCCCAAAGTTGTCGCAAAATGACCCGGCAAATTCGTCACGTTTCACCAGCAAAGTGTTTCTCTCTGTTGCTCTGTCTTTTTCCTCGGTACATCTGTGCGCCGACGATGGAACCGTTCGAAACGACGGTCCTCTCCTGCAGTCCCATCACGAAGTGACGTTCATTTGCATGTAGAAGTAGGCGCGGGTTTACTTATGGCGGCTCGTTCCATCGGTTTTAATTAGAAGCCGTCTCTGATTTCGTCGCGTTTTCCGTCCCGTGGAATTTCACGCGCCAAACGAACGTTCCGTCGACAACGACCGACTTAACGATCGCCCGACGTCGTTACGAACCCGTTAAGATTCTCGAGGAGAGGAGGAACGATAGGTAAAAGTTGGCGATGATCGATACGCGACTAGTCGTGCGCAGTTTGTTGCGTTTCGGCCGTACCGTTTGCGTTGACTCCAACTTTCCATTTTGGTCTCGGTCTGATCGAAACTTTCCTGCACGATGTGTATCGTAAAATTGCTTATACGATCAGCCGTAAAGCAAAGGGGAAACGAACGCGCACAGTTTTCGCGACTACGCTTTCCTTTAGGTTCAGATTTACTCGTATTTGTGTTTTCGATAACGCGCTTGTTGGAGGGATTAATCGATCGCCTACTTTACAATATTTTACTACATTTTTTTTCGCTCGAATTTAAACGAAGAATAGCTATAACAATTTTCACTCAACAAATTTGGAATTTGCGCAACCATGCTGCAACACAGATGGTATATAAAGAAAAAGATCCGAAGTACGTAGCAAGATTACGAGACACAATACCAACGATGTCGTTCACCACCGTAAAAGTGGCCTCGAACGAGCAATTTATTTCGGAC
>SMSQ01020351.1:195948-219929 GCA_019453375.1 Ctenoplectra terminalis | reverse complement strand
TTTTTTTTTTAAAAGTAGCGAAATTACACGGTAACGCGGACTTGTTTGGCTTTTTCACCCGGCTGTTTTTAGTTCCCTTCTTGTTCGGACATTACGTGGCCATTTTCCCACGGACGTTCTATATTTTTCTTCCTCCATTACGTGTGTTTCTGGCCGTCGACGGAAGTGCACTCAAAAATGCCGACCGCTGTTTCCTCGTACCGTGTCCCGTCGTGTTCAAACGTTTATAATGATGGCCGGAGTACGTCATCGTCACGAGCAACGCGCTCGTGCGATGCACGACGACTAAAAGTCGCTCTTGCTGGTTCACAGGAAGAAACGAAAAAAAAGAAGAAAAAAAAAAAAAATGAAAATGCGGCTGTAGAAATTCCGGAAACGAGGGGACTCGGGTCCAGGAGAGAATTTTCACGGACGAACTCGTATAGTTCGGTTTGTACCGTGGATTGCGGGAGAACGAGGATCTGTTTACGAGTGGTGGCCGCTAAGGGTCGCGATGTAATACCACTTACACACGATGTAACAATGCATCGTTGTATAACCCAGGTGACAAGGGTAAAAAGTGGATTCGTGGTTTAACGAACCACCACTCGGAACGGTCCCCGCGATAACAGCCCGTAAACTTCATTTTTATTTACATTTACCTTCAAGAATACACGAGAATACACGAATACACGAGTACACACAATTTTTCATCGTCCCTCGCTTCACTGGCGATTCAGCTTTACAGGAATTCACCCTATCAGAAATAAAACTTGGACGCAGACTCCTGGTCGATTGTTGATTTGAAAATCAAACCAGACAGGTCTGCAATCGCAGTGGAAACTGGTTGGATCGCATGGCGATTATCGAGTGGCTATTTTGCAACCGCGCGGAACCGGTTGGTCAGCGCAAACAAACGGAACTACGGTTCCGAATTAATTGAAACTCGAGTAGCGCGTGGCGTACTCCGGTCACACGCGGTTCGTTTTTCAGCGAATCTTGCGTCTGGAAAGTCGCGCGTACACACAACGGGCTCGATGCTAAAGTATCCGGACTCGAAAATGGCCGGCCCCATAAATTCGCCAACGTATCGAGCCATAAATTGAAAATGCAGGCCAGGATCGGGCCAGGATGCTTTTCCACGCTCGAAGGAAGTAGTTCCAGCCATCCAACGCGGCGGAGCTCGTGTAAAAGCCTCCTCCCCGTCCTGGGAAAACGCTTCCACGCGACGGCTATAGACGCCGTATCGACGTCGTTTCTTTGCCCGTAACGTCAGCTCTACGATCTAGAAAGGAAATTTCTTGCCAGCTCGTTTCGTGCCTGTTGTACGAGCACAACAAATGCCGAATTTTCTGATGGAGGTTTTACAGGAATATAGTTGACGCAACGAATGAAATTCGATTTATCTCGAGTAGATAACTGGAACGATAGACCGCGCGTTTAATCTTTTCATACGTTTCCCCTGTGTACGAGCTCCTACACTCTGCGTTCCTTCAGGTTAGTCAGAATTCTTAGGTCTCGTTGAAAGTTTCCCCATAAGTTCCATAACGTGGCGTCAACTCGCGACGCTCGTGTTTAAAGTTTCCAACGAGAAGTTGACCGAAACTGTGTTGATCCTCGGAATCCGAGGTGGCGAGGAAAATCGAGGAAATTTTTATCGACTCGACCGAATCGAATCTCCTGCCGTTGGTAGGTCGCGTTATCATCCTCGTCGATATTCAGATATCAACCACTAGAAGTACACACAGTCCGCGACAATTTTTCCCGATTGGTCGCGTATTCGTATCCTCGCAATACCATCCAGACGTCCCTTCAATCCTTTCGTTCTCATCTCTATCTGCGGTAACTCCAATTCACCGTCGTCAACTCGAGATACTCCATCGAAGTGACTTCGAAATGTGTCGCGTGCGCGCTTCTCTCTCGCCCTTTTTCGCTTACCTACTTCTCATCCGTATATATACACACCTGGTACGTATATAGACGTAGATACGTAGATACGTGGATACGTGGATACGTAGGTAGGTTGGAATCGTATAAAGAGAACGCGAGGACGATGCACGGATGAATCCGGCCCCATGAAAACGGCCAGTCATCCGCATATGGGATTGTCAGTGCCGTGTCTGTCTGCTTGCATGCCTGCTGGAATACCTCAGCCGTTTGTGATTTTATGGTCTGCTTATAAACTAGGCTGTCAGACAGCTTCCATGTCTGCGATATTTCACTGATTTCGTACAGACGCCTACTCGCCGCTGTTCTCTCCAATAAAATACGAGACGCGTACGAGTTTGGTTCGTTGAAAAAAGTTGTGCAGCTTTATTCGATCGTGTCCATGGAATAATCCAGTTTCGGTGGTTTTCAAATTGTCTCGTAGAAACGATCTTTTGATTTTTCCTCTCGGAAAGTAGATGGAACGATACAGCGAAGCGCACAGTTCGAATTTTATAAAGTACCTGCTAAAAATTTAAAGAAGTCGCGGCAGAAGTTGGACGAAACGTACCACGTCGCGTGTAACGCCACCTCTGCTTCTAGTTGAAAGTCAAATTCCATTCGACTGCGTTAAATCGGAATGAAATGCATTGCCGTTGAAGAGGAAATACCAGGTTGCTGAAAAGAGTACATGGTTCGGTAACAACATAGGTTTGCTCGTAATCCTTGAAATTAAAAACAATTCTCCAAAAATATTCCCGAAAGAATCATCTTTCGCGGTATACCATACTTATCTTCTATGACGTTTAAATATTAATGGAACTCGTACCGATTCGAAAAGTTTTTCCTTTGTCCGCGTGGCGGTCGATACGAGTTGAAATTTTATGCGATGGAAGCGATCACGTATCGCGATCGCGCGCGCATTTTCGTTTTCGTCCCGTGTCAACGCGTTACCATCCCACCCCCGTAACCAGTTCCCTCCCTCGACGACGAGATTTTCAAAACGCTTTTTGCGTGTACGTGCGTGTAAGCGCGGCCTTTCCGCCCCGACTATAAATGCTCGTAATGCGCGCAACCGTGCATACCTGTATGAAACGTGTCGGAGATTCTTGCAGCCTGCTGCCTACGTTGCACACTCTCTTTCGCTCTTCCACCCCCCGTTTCTACTTTTCCCCATTCGCTTTTCGAAATTTTCCGTGCGTGCCTCGAATTCGTGAGGGATCAACTACGGAGGGACGGAGGAAGAGGAAAAGAGTGCACTAGGAGAGCGAAAAAGTTGAAGCAAAGGGTTAGAAGGAAGGGAGGAAAGAAGAGAATGACAGGAGGTGACCAAAGAAAAAAAAAAAAGAAAAGGGTAGACGAAACATCGATGAAAAAAGGACGACGTCGCTCCTCTTCTACAGGGTCGAGTAAGAGGATGAAAGGGACGAAGAGGAGGGACGAATTGCCGAGGCAGAGAACCATAAAATGCGACACGCAAAGCGACTGGTATAAAACGCGAATGTTTCGGAACGTAAAGCACGCGGAACGACGGTGAAATCGGCGCGCACGCGATGACGTGCGTATGCCGAATCACGAATTGCAAATGAGCACGCGGCCATCATGGCGGCCACCGCCTCCTGCCTCCGCGGACTGCTGATTTTTATTGTCTCCCACGGCGGGTGCATTTTAATTTTTCAGCAGGCAGGATTTATTTGGCCGCTGGTTAAATTGCAAGGGACAGCGCGCTCGATGATGTTTCACCGATTTATTGCTAATCGATCCCCGCTTTATTTCGCTCGATGAGCTCCTATACGTTCGTCGCGTTATATCGCAACACCGATATTATTTTACCTCGTTCGTGTCGCGCAGCGGCTCGATCTCGTCGTTAAACTTTTACAATTAAACTTTTCAAATTAATCGGCCGTTTTATGAATCCTTTTAAAAAAGAGAAAATACGATGCGAATAATTCGAAAAGACTGGACGATTATCGAAGTCTGTAAGTGGTATCCTCGTTTTGTCGCTTTGACGAGGCTCCCGTCAAAGACGCGGCGAGGCGTGCAGTTTTTTGCGCTCCAGACAAATAAAAGGGAGCGTAATTTCGCGACTCTCGACGTCTCCGCTAACCGATACGCATTATGTACACGAACCCACGCACTCGTCCGCTTTATGGACTGTCCGAAACGATTCGCCGTAGCATCGCTCAAAGGCTTTTGTGTCTGGCTGCGAGACCAACCATCGCCAAGTTACCGGCTTGAATCTCACCCTCGTCATTCTCTCTGTACACGAGCCTCCGTTGCTCGTACAAACCTCAACCCTTCCTTTCGTCCTCCCTTCTAGTGTCTTCGTCTCTCTTTCCGTTTCCCTTTGCTTCTTGTTTGCTCGACGCGGAGGAAGACGCGGCTGGATGCGGCGATATTACTGGAGATTAATCACATCCGCATTGTTGCCTCCACCTTTGTCATCCGACCGCCGACAGTCCACCACGATGTAACCGCGATCGCTTGCCCTGGATAGCTAACTGCCCGACGAACTTGCTGGCACGATACTGACAACTGGCAGTCGCTGGAAGTTCTCGGTCAAGCTGACAAACTCGATTCACTTTCAATTACATCGAAAGATACATCGAGAAAGATGTGTTCGTTTACGCTAGGGTAAAAACAGTTTTTATTTTGCGTTGTCATAGCGCTTGGACGCCTCGTAAAATTCTTTATCATTGTTAGCAAGTTCCACTTGTTTTACGGCTGACACTTTAAGTGTCTACTGTGCAGCGTACGCTTTGCGAAAATAATGGATTCGTATGCAGAGTGGAGACCTACAAACTTAAGCTCCACGCGCGCGGGACGATAAACTGTATTCTCGGATGAGCCTTAAAAAATATTGATGGCCCAACTTTCTATTTTTCTCGTCAAAAAGGAATGGCGCTTCCCGAAAATCGAGCCGAAACGAGCGTATGAATATTCCAAATGATCCTCAAAATGGTTATAGAAAAGTTGATGAATCTCTATCTGTCTCGTGGAAAGATAGTCGAGGACTCGATTGGCCCGTAAGGTTGTTGAATTTTCGATCCTCGAGTGGTCAGGAGCATACAAAACAGTCTGGCCTTTTTACGATGCTCGGCGGAAGCGTGTCGCCTCGTACGTGTACCCTTTCGCGTCACGATTCGCGGTAACGGGCAGCTTTCCTGGCCTGTAAACGAAGCCCGCGGGAATGCGTTGTTCCGGCACAGCCGGAAACCCCCGTTCCTCGTAAATTCTTGATGGTTTCGTCGCGGCGTGACCTTACTTGTGTTCTTTTGCTCCACGCCTCGTTGTACACTTTGCAAGAGAGGTGCTTCATAAGCGGCTACTCTCGTCTCGAGTGAGGGGTTAAGGGAAATAGGTTCCATATTTCACATAGAAAGATTTTCAAACGTTTCGAGGATTTATTTTTTTTTTTTTTTTCTTTTTTTAGTTTCCTTCTTAACACGTCGACTTTTGGTTAAGCTGTGTGCCGCGGTACTAAATTTAAAAAACATTTGATCGCAAAATAGTCAAGAATTCGAGAAGAAAATTGTAAAGACCTGCAGAGGAAACTCGTATCTTGGTTTAACGCGACTTACTTTTTGAAATTGATTCCGATAATCCTTAAAAACCATCGAAAACTAAACGAAACGAAAAGTTCAGCGTCGGTCCGCAGGGACGCTTAATGGCGCTTAACGCGATGAACATTTATTTCTGTCAAAGCTCGTTTCTTCGAGCTCTACGGTTTCGAGATATCTAAGAAAAATATTCCTCAAAGTTAAACTGTGATTAAATTTGATAAGCTTCGAAAAAGCCACCCCTTTCACTGACAACAAAACGATCGAGTTCTCCGCTTAAAATTCTTCGATTTGTTGCGGTACTTCACCGACACTCCTATTTCTCCCAACCTTCGAAAACCGTCGGACCGTTGTCAACCGAGACAAAAACCGACAATTACCTAGCCGACTTCGGTCAATCAAGCGGACTTCAGTCAGTTCCAAGAAGAAAGATGCTTGGCTCTTTTCGGACGTTGCGGGTAGTTTTCTCCGTCGCAGTTGGTACCGGAGTTCGTTCGCGGTTCTTTGTCTTCGTCTGCAGTCCGACGTCAAATTAGCGCCGTTTGCAGTGCTTGCGCGCTCGAGAGAAGTATCTTTGTCGCGCGTAAGAAGGTAACTTGATTAAAACTTTAAGACGAGTAACGTAAGAGGAGAGGAAAGAGGCGGCCGCGAAGGTGGAACGGATAGGGTTGATGGCGGAGAATGGCGAATGACTACGAAGAAGGAAAGGGAGTCGATTTAAATAGCATTCAACGTATTAGAGACAAATTGATGTTGAGTAGATAGGAAAGACGGGGACGAGATAGGGAACAGCGTCAGTTTGAACGCGGGATGATATCAGTGGCCTGAAACGATGAAATTAGCTCCCTTTTCCCGTGTTTCTCTTCCTTTCGTTTCCCACTCTCTTGATACAAGGTACTTAAATGTTCGATTTCACGGTTCCATTTTTGAATCGCTCAAAGTTCCACGCGTCAGATAGAAGAGAATAGTTCCTTCGGATGCTGTACGACGATGGAGATATGTTATATCTTTTACAAAATTCCAGTTACTCATCGGTAGGTCGCTGGCACGCGTTGTTTTCACCGTAAGCGTAGAAATTATAAGATCCGTGCTCGTTCCAGTCGACCTTATTCTCTCTTTTGGCGAACGTTCTCTACCGAAAAGCGGCTTATGTCGTTCGCGTTACTCCTTGCGAATTTTCCTTGTTATTTCTTGCGAGTTATTGGTTTATGCATGCTGGGTATAGATAGAGCGACGGTCAGACGCGCTCGATCGATCGGGATTATTCGTTTCAGGGGGCCGGCTTCGCTTTTCGACGACGAGCCGCGCTGTCTATCGCGCCGATTAAGAAACTTCTCTCGTTAAGCTTCGGTCCGTTTATATTACCAAGAACACAAAGTTTTGTACTTCTTTTTTTTCTTTCATTTCTTTCCTTTTTTCTTTTCATCTTGGCATAACTCTTGTAAAGTATCGTGGAAGTTTTATCGGATTCGAAGCAGCAGATTCGCGAGGTAAAGTGGGAAAATGGAGCGGTAAAATTCGGTAGGAAACTGGTGTAGCTGTAATTGAAGGCAACCGAACAAGACGAGGTTAATTGTGCATCCGCGAATAACTCAAGGCAAAGATGAGGAGCTCACGGCCCAGAATTTATATGCACTCATTTACGCCGATTGATCATACGCTCCGCCGAGCGAAAATACGTCACGCCAAAGTACCGCTAAATTACTCAAGTGTTCGCGAGTGTGCACTCCAGAAATTGCAGGATGCACGCTTCGTGCGCCCCTGCCTGTTTCCGGGTTTCAATGCATAATCGCTGCGGCGGATTCCCCAACTATGCCGTCCAGAGGCTTCTTAATTCCTCTTGATAACATTTCTGTTTCGTGCTTTGCCCTCCTTTGACAACATTAACGCGAAAAAAGTACAACCTTTCGCAATTAACAGTGGCAATCGTCTAACTAACGACCCTCTTCGTTGAGAAAACAAACGTTTAAATATTTGACCAAGCGTTCACGCCTCTTAGACAAGATCCGTCTTTGAAAATAAAGGTGTACACGAAGAAAGTGTTTTCTACGTCTCGTAGAATATATCCGACGCTTCTAACGTAGCCAGTTTATTCCGGAATATTTGTTCAGTCCCAGAAGAGGACGAAGGATCGTAGCTTTCCTTCTATCAACGTATCGTTGCTTAACGAGCGAACTTCTCGACGGCCGGAATGAATGCGGAGGACGCGCCGGAGAAGTTTCGTTCCCCTGTAAGTAGTCACAATTGTGGTAACTCGGGCCAAAGTGCAGCTGCAGGCCCAGCCGCGATTCGAAACATTCCACCGGGGCGACGGATAATAATTCCAGACAGTTTCTTTCTTTCTTTCTTTTTTTTTTGCCGATCGATTCTTCCGCGTTCTACCTTTTGCTTTTCCCGTCGCGAAACGGACTCGCCCGACGATAGGTATTCGAAAGTATCGCGAGGAACCGACCATCGCTTTTCATAGAGAGAAGCTACCATCTCACTGGTTGGGAAATTTCATTGGAACGTTTTAACAATCGCTTCCTCTGTCTTTCCGTGAAAAATTGCGCGCCTAATTGAGTTGCGCAACTTTTAATTGCGTTATTTAACGTTCCGTACCGAAACGTTGATCATCTCGCGATATTCCCTTCGCTGTTATTCTTAGCGTGGATTTTTTGTTACACCGAAAGTTGTTTCCAACAAGGAGTGGTTTGAAAGTGTGTTCTACTTTTATGCAAGATCGAATCTCGTTTATTTCACCGTGTCTCGCGTTATATTCGATATTCTTAGCTGGAATCTTCCTTTGACATATTTCGCGTTACTCTTCTCGTGTCAGGAGAATAGTCTTTCGATTTAGCGTCCGTTACTATTATTCTGTCCGACGACGGTGTCTTATAAAGTTGTTACGTTTCTTGAAATCTTTCAATCAAAAGGGACAACCAGCTCAGGTGGTTATCACTATCGACGGCAGTTATGAAGTGGCGAGCACCAGGAAGTCATCCAGACCAGTAGTTTCTCGTCTGGCCGGCAATAAACCGGAAGAATAGCGGTCGAACGAGAGGAATGGCAAAGGCTGTCGTGCCAAGCCCAACTGTTTTCCTTCGAAGTGGTTTTGTGCCAGGCGGCGCCTCGTGTCGTCCCTCTCGTGTAGCAATAAACTGGCTGAACGGTCAAAGGTTCTCAACTTTTCATTTCGGCGCCAATAATAGAGTCCCCTTCCTCCACGTACTTTCCCAGGGGGAAAGAGGTTGGAGGAGAGCTAACAAACCGAAGAGAAAGAACGAACGACGTGGCTCGATGGAATGGGGAAAAATGTGAGCAAACAAAGGTCACTAGGGTGTGGGAAAATATGAATATTGGTTCTCCATGAACGAGCTGCTGAGCTGGTTCCTTTTTCTCCTGTTTAGCATTACGTAAACGAGGTTATTGCCAGTTCTTCCGCTAAGCGGATTTGCTCGAGATATCGGCTCGCTAATTAATCCGACGAAAAACGGACACCTCTAACGAGAAAATTTTTGCGATCGGGATCGCGTGAACACGAAGAATTAGGTAGGTCTCGATAGGAACGGTTTCCGTTGTTCTCACGATCGATCCTGTTCCTCGTGGTTCGAGCAAATTATCGAGGGGAGACAGACGATTCGGCAAAAGATATATTCGTCCATCGCGAGGCTAGATAGCAGTGTTCCGCGACATAAATCCATCGTCTTTCGTACGCCTTAACGACACCATTAGCAAGGAAACGAGCAGACGCACGGACCAAGCAACGGTTAATGCTTAACGACGCGATCTCGTTGCGAAAGACGACGAGCACGGGTTGAAAAGCGTCGTGCCAGTCGAGAAATGGCACGAACCTTACCCCGATGGCCCTACCGTTGGTCGGACTCGCACGGAAATGTTTCGTTCGTTTGTCCCATTCGTCGGCTATAATATGTTTGACATAAAACGAGGAGAAATTTCGTTTAAATCGTCGAAATAAATTACTTTATTAGACTCTGTGCGAAAATGCCACTGTTATTGAATTGCTACGAAACCACGCTTAAATCTTGATTCATACGGGTCAACGGGATCGAGCGTTTCATTAAGAAAAACGGACACTCGCCGCCTTCTCTTCCGTTTGCCGTCCCATTTCTTTTCTATTTCCATTTCAAAGGTAGCTTGATTGCGAGAAATCGTGGCGAACCGAGTGTTCTCGGCCACTGCTCGCCAGTCCCATTCCGACTAACATATTTAAACAAACTTTAAAAAGTCATTCGGACGAGCATTCTGGGAGCAACGGCAGCTGCTGCTCTGTCCACGCCCATTAGAAATTCTAAGTTCATCGCCGGTAAACCGCAAAGTGGGAAGTTTCGCCTTCCCTGGAATCAACGGACCGTTCACGGGACTCGCTTCTTTTCACTGTACGGACTCTGAGTTCTTCCGTTTCGCACCAATGGATTCGTTTCCTTATTTCGCGAACGCGAACACCATCCTCTTGTTCCTCAACTGCGACGGACACGCGAAACTTGCAGCTTTCGTAAATCTTTTCCGCTTCCCATAGAGATGTAGCAGACGATCGATGCGATGCTTCCATTATGCCCGTAACTACTATTTTGGAAGCTGCATGTGATTCGTAATTTGCTTTCCGTTACATCCACTCGTCGTTGCGAACAATTTCATCTTGTTTCGACCACAATTATTCGATGTAGAGCAGCTCGTTACATTAACCATAGATCAACCGTTCCAATTACCGAGCCAATTAATTTCATTTCGAGTCCTGCCAGGCAACAGGAAATTTTGCTAGGACGGAGGCACCGCGCAACCAACTATCCACGGGTCGACCGTGTCTGAAAAGTTTCGTGAATACGCAATTTCGCAAATAATTAATGTATCTCGCGACAAGATGGCGTTCGACGTTACTTCGTAAACGAAGTTTCATGGGCGAGCGATGAAACGGCGCGACAACAACTTATTACGCTAGCAGCTCCTGCTACCGTGAAGACGAAATTGCACCGCTGCGTTTCGCGGATCATTGTGTTCGCGGGAACGTTGCGGTGGAAATTTATTCGAGAGCGTATCGTACTCGAAACAGGTATATAGAGGGTGAACGAGAAAGGGTGATTATCATTCGGCCGGACTGAAAACATTTTTGCGTTACCCAGTCGGCGAAAATTATTTGAAATGACTCGCATTTGCAGAAATATCGCGAAGCGTGGCGCAAATTGCAATCTCTGGTTACTCGTTTCGCGCGTCATTCAGAATTCACGATCCGCGTCGCGATACAACGCGTTAGATACTTTTCATTTAACGAATTTACATTGCCAGAGCCATTTTTCCTCTCGCCAACGACCGAGCAGGAAGTTGGTTTTCGTCCTCCGCCGAATCATCGAAACGGAGAACGCGAAAATCGAGCGCAAAGCTCGGATCGTGGCGAAACGTTCGAACGACTCTGTCGCGATTCAAACGTTGACCGGGTTGAAAACCTGCCGGAAAATTGTTCGCCGTGAGAAAAACCGGATGAAAAAAAGGAGAAGGAAATTTTTACACGAACGTCCGATATAAATTTCGAGAGCAGACTGTTTTGGGAGTGCCGTACAGGTACTCGCAGAGAATCCGCAAGTAAGTTCTTATTTATGCCGGCTAAATGCACATTACTTTCCGCAGACGGGCTGGAGAAGTTTCGTGAAACTTTTCAGGGGACGTAATGGCGCGCAGAAGAACTGCAGCTTTTCCTCGTCAAATATTTACTCTCGAAGCTTACAGCATTTTGTTTGACCGTAATGGATTGTACATATATTTCATTATACTGTCCCGTTGCGAACAAAAACTTGCCTATCGTTACCAAGTTTGAGATCGTATCGATGTTTTGCACACGGATGAACCAACGGTATATTTATAACGATATACAGTATATAATATTATATAACGTACATTTTCTATCCGATATTATACTAATATTTGTCCTCCTCCTCCTCCTCCCAAAGGGTACTCCTGCTTCATTAATATTTCATACGCAACAGATGTTCCTCTGGGTTTGACAGTATTTCAATACTTCTGACGCACTGGCTGCTTTTTAATCCATCAATCACGCTCGATTTTATTCCCCCATTTTTATTTCACGTTGCAACGAAAGATCCACGGAGCACGTGTACCTCTGCGAATGCATTCTAAGTAGCTTCGGCAGCTGGATGCGGTCACGTACGAGCACGGAAACACCGCGTGTGCGCCGTTCGTAGGTTTCGCGACCCGCGTTATTTCGTTTTAAAATGCATTCCAATTCTATAAAATATTCCCCGCGAGAGATTTTTATGAAATAAAGGAACGATCTTGCTTTGTTCCAAGTACGTGAAATTCAACCCTTAGGGCTGTAAGAGTCCGACGAAAAAATTTCCTACGTTCGTTAAAATACGAGAAACCCTATCGTGTATCGTTGGCGGCTCGAAACAAGAGAAACGCTCCCTATCTAGAATGTCCGGTTTGTGAAAAATATCTCTGAACTTCCGTGAAAATTATACACGAGAGGGTACACAAGAGTATCCCGCTTCGAAGGTTATAAGAATTCGCGAGAAAACGAAATCCAAGACAGCGACAACCGCAAGCTCGCGGACGAGTCGGAGAACGGAGAGAAACTGGGTCAACGAGCTACCTCAATTGCGAGACTTTTCACCCAAACTATCCTGGTCCTTTCGCGATTCTCCCCGGTTCTTCGTTTTTCTCCTTCCAGCGCGTGTGTCTCTGCCCGTTTCGCGATGGCTGGTCACGAGTCGGCAGCGAGGCAGATTCATTTCGTATTTATTAAATTTCATAAAGCATCCCGCCAGACAACGGCTGTATTTTCCATTTTCTCGTCCGCGAACGTGGAGACGAGAGTGTGTCGTGGGAAATGGAGAACACTGCAAGATGAGTACGCCCGAATCGCCCGTTTTCTCCCTCTCGTTTCCTTGTTTATCTTTCTCTACCCCTTTCTCTCCCTCGTTTCGCTTCCGGTTGCCTCGTCGTCTGGCTGTTCGCACATCGCGCTCGCGTCCTACGTTTTCGCTTCTTGGGCTACGCGTCATCCTTCAGCCCGGCTGTTTTACATTTAAAAGCTCTCGCGACTGGAGTGCGGTATCTCGACCAGAGAAACAGAATGAATCTACGCGAGCGAGCGGAGTCCACGGACGAAGCTAGTCGGTGCTCCTGAACTTGGAACACCGGCCAGCCGGGGACTGTTGCTTCCGAGAGAAAAGTTCCGGCGAGCTACGGTGATTGAGAGCGAGATTTTTTGTCGGTCTCGCTCACCGGGGGAAAGTTCCCAGGGTTTTCACCCCTCAACGGTCCAGACTTCCTCTCTGGTTGTAGATCTCTTTATTTGCGATGGTGGAACGATCGCAGCGTGTAGATCGGCATTGTCCACCCAGCTCTCCTTTGTGTTCTTGCGTTTACATAGACGGAAATCGGACACATTTTTTCGGGAGATGAATAGTTTTTCGCGCTCCAAAAAATTACCTTTCGCGACTCTGGACTTTTTCGAGCAATCTGTTTGAAACAGTCTCTATGCTCCTATCTTGGAACTGGAACAAAGTCTCCGGTGGCTGTGCGGTAGCGGCGGAAAGGGTCGGATAATCTGCAATGAAACCGCCTCGAGAAGAAAGTTCGCGATACATAAGCTATTTTTCCACGTTGAGCGTAATAACGATAAACGAAGTTAGCTGGAGAAAACGAGGCGAACCAGCTCTTCCCGACCCACCTATATTGGAAGTGTTCAATATGGAACTGCAAAACGCCGATACATTACGGTGGCACGTGTACGAGATATTGACCAATGACGTTCCAGTATCGGGCTATTATTGGCCGAGATCTTATTGGAGTAGCGTCGTGCCGGGTCAGTTCTACGCTCAGACGTCTATATTTCGCGGTAGCTACACCGATATTGAAATTGGAAAAGATTCACGAGCCTTTTAATGGACCCCTTATCGAGGCTGTATCGTTCCCTGATGTTTTACCGTTTGATCACAGGTTCGTATCGGGAACTGCTGTTCGTTAGATTACAATAACGCAGCGCTTTTGCTATGTAATTAAGCCAGTGAAATGGAATAAATTAGCCTGCGTGTCGTATAATTCGTGTATGTTGACGATAGGTTGGAAATGTTACATTGTGTTATAACTTGCGGTCAGAATATTTAATTCCAGTTGAATGGCGTTGATCGAGCGTATCGTTCTTGTACCATACGTTTCATCGACAAATTGTAATTCAATCCCTGTTACGGTCTTCCAGATCAACCCGATCCAATCGCGCTTTTATTTCTTTAAAATAGGTTTTCAAAGTTACAAAAAAAAAGTTTTTTTTTTTATATCTGTTTAAAATGAAAAAAGTCGAGGTAAAAATTGAGGACGCGATTCGGTCGAAAACTTGGACACGTTTATTTATATGTTTGGTTTTCAAAAAGCTCCACGATGTCACCGAACATCAAACACGCACTGAAAAGTATGTCGATCGACGAACACCTTGAGCAAATATCAAAGACAGCCCCAAGCAAATTACCACGGTTCCAGTGAAACCGCTCCAGGGGTTGGATTATTTACGTGCGGTTAAATAACGAACATCGAGCCGGCGCGTTTCCGAAAACGAGTCGAAGCGAAGGCGGCACGGGCGCGATCCGTAGAAGCCCGCAGGAGTTTCGTCTGGCGCGGAGTGTCCCAAAGTTTCCGCGGCTTGCGACGGCGGCCTAAACTAGCAACTCGCTTCTATCGTCATCCTCCGCTCGTTGCTCATCCCGACCGAGCAGAAGCGTAGTCTCTCCAGCCCAGCGTCGTTCCACCAAGGATTTGTACGCTTTTAGCGGTAATCTCTTCGCCCTTCGCCACCGCCAGGCCTTTCCATCCGGTATTGCACCGACCCTGAAGCAATCCCGAATCACCGTTCAAGCCCTTGCGACGGCTTCAGTTAGTCGGCAGGTCCGGCGAATGCTGGCAGCCCTTGGCGAACACATGCACGGCTTGCCACCGGTGAAACTTGCGGATTAGTAAAACCCCTGAATTAAATTTTAATTAAATCTAGCCGCCTCGACACTCGACGCTACATCCACTGCATCCCCTCCGTGTTTCTCCGCGAGACCGATTACTCTTCAACCTAACGGCTTAACTATGATTACTTTAAGTAGCTATACATCTTGAGGTTCTTAATAGGTCTGCGTAATTTAACCAAGGACTTCCGAATCGCTTGTACATAATAGGGATCGAAGCTAGTTCATTGGAGCGACGTTTCGATGGTTTCGCGTATCGTAAGGGTTGTTAATTTCCCGAAGTAAGATCGAAACCTTTGAAAAATTCCAATGAAACTTCTGTATGTAAATTTTAACTATAAGATGGTGCATCGTAGAACGAAGAAAGGGTTAAAAAAAAAAGTCGCGACGACGTTTATTTGGAAACCATTAACGTCAGGTAACCACTATCCTCGATCCCGAGAGATCGAAGTCATTACAGCATCCGCGACTTTTTTTTCACACTCGTTGTAATGGCTGACATCTGTAAAAGGGAGTGCCAGCACAGAAAAAGGGTTGGCAAATGATCTTGCCGCCATTAATCGCGTCGCTGAACCTGGAATCGCTGTCGATGCCTACCGGCACATTGCGGAACACAGACACTTCTCTCTCACCCTCTTCTCTCTTCTCGAACCCCTTTGTCTCTCTTTCTCTTCTCTGCGTCCCTCTTTTCACCTCTTTTGCTTCTTCATTCTCGCTGTGCCCCTCTCTCGCTCTCTCTCTCTCTCTCTCTCTCTCCTCGATTTATTCTCCCTTTCTCTCGTTTCCATCACGATCAACGCTTCTCTCACCCCTTTTTCGTTTTTGGTCGGTGGAAGCGAAAAACGCGCATTGTGGACCGGACCGATGGTCCTTGATGAGCGGTATCCGCTTCCGGACCGTCGAACAAAGCTTCGTTCTCATCGGAAACGGCGCAACATCGTTATCGTCGCAACGATTCTTCTCGCTCCTCGTGTATTCGTTCGGTGCGATACATCCACGATAAGCGGAGTCTCGCGTATCGGCAAACGGCTGCTTTTTAGCGGCTGCAGCGCGGCTGATCTCTCGTAATTTGAAGAAATTTTATTGACGCGTCTAATGAACGTGCTTCTCGCTCGTTTTCGTCTCGATACGTTTCAAGAATCGGAAAAGGATGGGAGTCATCAAAAGAACATCTCTTTTACATTTCTTTTTTTTTCTTCCTTTTTAATATCGTTTAAAATTGTACACGGTTGAACTGTGAGACGAGGAGCTTTCCGATTCTTCGATTGATCTCATTCACAATTAAAGAGACACGGTTGAACGGAAATAGCGCCTGGAGAGCGAATCCGGGCACTTTACAAAAGTTTGACAAATACTTCTCACCTCTAAAAGTATCTAATAATCCGGTAAACACGGTTATTAACTTCCTTCGATCTTTACGAAAAGAACACTGTAATCTGAACGATTCGTAATTATAAGATACCTCCTGTTAACTTTAAAGACTCTCAAAATTTACCACCGAGAAGACAATACCTTACCAGTTTTCTACATTCGAATATCCTCCGACAAGAACAGACCTACCAGGTCTATACGTTCTTGAAGTTCGCTAAACTTTGAGAGAATCCCATATTCAACTTCGACGACGACGACAACGACGATCATAATTTATAAAAGGCGTGCTCGTGATCCGTCTTACCGAGTACTCGACCTCGCGAACTATTCTGATTTACGCCCGATACCTCGTCGATCCTGGCGATATTAACGACTGTCGCGGATAAAGCGGCGAACGGAGATGAGATTTTAACCGGCAATGTGTCGAGATAATGTGTTACGGAAGAAGCGGCGGAAAAGGGATGGGATGGAAAGGTCAAAGCTAGCGTTGAAAGGGAAGGAAACGTCGATATGCCGCGATATGTGGCTGGCACGTTCGGTTGTTCCTCGTCGCGTACCAACAAGATTTATGCAGCGCTCGCAGAATCGAGATGTTGGAAACAATAGAACCATGGATAACAACCAGGTGAAGGCCTTCGCGTAGCGGACGGTGTTGCCTGAAAAGGATGGGGCCGATTCAGTTATCGTTCGACGATTTGTGGATTGACGCAGATTCAAGAGGGCGGAAACTGTCCATAGTTCGGTTAGAACGGACAGAGGAACAAACGTCGGTTGTACGTTTGATTTATTTAATGCTCCGAAATATATTACGGAACAACAATCGATCAATTTATGAATTATAGATATCGGCGATAATAAGTTTTACCGGATACAAGAAAGTGTTGGTACACGATGAATTTGAACTTTCGTGGAGAGTGACGTCCTCTGAAATGGATTTGCCGGTAACGCTTTAGTGTCCCGAAGAGCTTAGTCATGAATGCAGATCACTTAGTCGTGCCTTATCACGGAAATCGTCTGTTAAGCTTTCCGAGCTCGTTGCGTGTTATCGTTGCTTCGTGTATTAAGGTATCCCGCGGGAAAGGAAGTTGTAACGCATTATTTACACCGTACGTCATATCATACCGCCTAGTTAGACTTTTAGAAAACAAACGGAGCGCACCACTTTGCGTTACATAATAATTACAATAGCAACGACAGAAGATTCGAAAATCGAAAATCGAAAATCGAAAATCTTTTACACTCTGTTTTGCACGATTCGTCGCAAACTATCGCCATCGCGAAGGAACATCGTCAAACAGCGGAAAAAAAGATCCAGGAACGGGATCAAACGAGCGAAGGCGAGAACGAAAAAGCAATTACGAGAGAGCGAGAAAGTGAGCGAGAAAAAGAGCGAGAGAGGCGGTTGATTCTCTCGGGGACTTTGTCCGGGCTCCAACTCGCTTTCCGAATCGTTCCAACCTACAGTCGGCAAATAGACGTCGCAGACAGTCCTCTGACAAAAGTAAATTCCACCAAAATGGAAGGGAAGCAGGAGAAAAAACGGAGTCCGCGCGACTTTGCGCCGCGAATGATAAGAAGTTCGCGCGAAGTCAATCTCGCGTCGAGACGCTACGGCACACTTTCCTCTGGTACAACCATCGTACACGTACACGCACATACAGAAACTTAACTTCCTCCTAGATCTCGCGGAATGCATGCCACGAATTTACGAGTACCATTGTACAATCATCGAAACGCTCGAACTATACGTCTGTGCGTTTTTACGTTTTTCACAAAAAAGATAGTTTCGTGGCATCTCTTTGCATAAATTTACGGAAGGTTCTCAGTGGTTATCGATATTAATTTTTTGTCCCTCAATTAGGATCAAAGATCACGAAATATGACGGTGGATTTGCTGTTTCACATCCAAATCTGAAAGCTTAACGCGCGAAAGAGGGTGGCGCGAGAAAGACGGTCGAGGTTTATCCGAGCGTGTCATTTGTCTCGTACAACGAGTCCTCGTTTTGTCTCCTCATTCGTTTGCTTTGTAAAATTACAGCGTCTCGTGGCACGAGCAGAAGCTACATTCATCGAACGATGTTTGTTCTTTATTTTTTTAATTACTACCCCCCCTATTGCGATGTAAATTCAATAATTTAGGTAAAGTTCGTACCAGCTCGACGATGGAAGTTTCAAGAACGTTCTTAGAAGAATTCAACAATTTTCGTACGAGATACGAAATGACATTTTCTGTAAAAGAATTAAGTAAAACCTCAAGTATCTAGAGATGTTCAAGTCGCGAGTCTAGAATGAGAATCACCAGATCGTCAAACGTCAACGTTCACGTTCGATACGGTTCATGCCCAAGGGGTGGACGGTTGCTGGTAAGCAACTGGCAACGATCACTGCTCGTTCTAATTCGCAAAGCTTGAGAAAAAAAAAAAAGAAAAAAAAATGAGACCGTTTGAGAGGAGCGTTCACCGGAACACTATTTTTGCGATCTCTGTACCGTTTCGATCCCCTTCGGCCGAGCGGTTAAGGGGAACACCGGCACTTTGACCGCTCTTATTGTTCCTCTTCTCGCCGGTGCAACGTTCGAACCGGATTCTCATCCTGTTTTCTGGCTCTCCTCTTTTGTCTTTTTCTTCAAAAGAACGGTCGAGTCTAACGAGTACAACGTTTGCTTTTTATCGTTGCTCACTACCGACGAAGTTCGTTGACAGTGGGTAAACTTTGTATGTACATGTGTAGGGGATGAATGGTTTTATTTGAAAAACTTTCGCATTTTATTCTATCCCGAAAATTATCTTTTTAATCTATTTCTTTTTCTCATCGTTTCAAAGTATTTTACTAAATACAATGATATATAAAATTCGCTCGAATAGATTGAGTCGAGAGTCAAACGCAAACTATGTACCAAAAATTATATAGAAAAAATTATTGCCGAAACTGTTCACCGAACGAGAATGGCGACAGAGCTGCCCTTTATCGAGCCACGACGAACCAATAAAATTTGGTCGTTATCGATTCGCAGGAAATTCCATCCTCGTCGATGGACGGAACGCGGAAGAATCAAGTTATCGTTACGGCTGAAACACTTCGCGCTCGCGCTGCCACGCAAGAGGCTGCAGGAACTTACGAAAGGAGGAACTATTCGAAGAATCATTACCGTCGTTCGTGGAACTTTCACACCTTTCGGAATTCCTTCGGAAAAGTGTTCGCCCCTGACGAGAGAACACGGTAAAGAGGAGAAAGGGTCGCTCCGGTGCCTCTATACCCTTCCTCTCCTACCTTCCACGATCTGCCATCGTCTGAAGCGTCAAAAAGAGCAGGAGCACGAACAGCATTTCGATTTCCGTACCACTTTGCCCCTTTCACGAAGGCCGAGAAACGCTGCGAAAAGGGTGGCTGACTGCTCTTATTGTCCTCGTCGTTCCCCGTAACGGTCTACTCGGATTTCCATCCGGTTTTCTTCAGTCGTCTCTCTGTTCCCCTCTGTTTTCCCAACCCCTTTCCACCCGGTGGCTGTCGCAGTTCAAATAATTGTTACGGCACGCCACTGCTGGCCAAACAGCTCGCGGAACGAGCGCATCTCGTTAACCTAGCTCGTGATCCGCGACAACCGGAAACTTTCTCTCCCTCCTCGCTTTTTCATCCCTTCGTTCCACCGATCTCGAAGCGAATCGAATCGTTTCGATACTTTGTTCTTCGTTTGCTTCACCTATACATTAGGTCTACGTAATCGTGTTTTTTCAAAGGACGACCCGGTTTTTCAATCAAATTGTTCGATAACATCCACGAGAAAAATGTGAAATCTTTCTCGATACGAGAATCTCTTTTCGCTGGAAAATTTTATTTCGTTCGTTTATTTATCTATTTTATCTAGTTGGTTCTATTTTACGAACATCATCAAGAAGGTGCAATCGAGGCTAGAACGACGGGAAACGAAGCGCCTTTCGCGCGAGAACGTTTATTCGAAAATGAATGATAATTATCTCGTACGCGATTCCGACGCGTCGTTTCGCGATGTTTAATTGTCTCGTCCAGCGTATCGCGTTATGGCCCGTAAACAGCGGATGATGCACACGTTACGAATTAATGCGGCCGCGTTTTAGCCCCGCGTTCCACGTGGGTTATTTTTCTTTTTATGTAAAACCAGACCGACCTCTATAAATTTCACGGGAGTCGCCAGTGTCCGAACACGGGACTCGTAGTCGCGTCTCGTTTCGATGCTCCTCTTCACATTTTGCGCGTAAACGTTCGTGATTTATCTCGTTTCGCTATCACGGCTATCGTTACGATTTACCAACCTTTCGATAATAACGCGAAATTGAATAGAATCGGGAGAATCAAACGTCGATGCTCATCGCGGATTATCCACGGAACGATGCGAGTTTTCTGGCCCTCGTTGATCTCTTCCTCCATCGACGATGATGCTCGAAACGCGAAATTAAAATAAATTACTCGCTCGTCCAGGGATAGACGCCAATTTCGAACCGCCACGAATTAAACGATTACGATATTATCCTGCGCTTTCGATCGAAAAGCGAATTAGAATCCACGTTGCGACGTAAGTAGTACATCTTCCCGTTCACCCCTGTTCATCGTTACGAAAATAGGCCACCGATCGTTTGGGTGAATTTTGTATGAATCCGAGGGGAAATGTGTCACGTTCCACCGATAGATCGGGACGAAATCGAATCAGCGATAAATTTATTACGCAATGACCCTGCGAGAGTGGATCATTTTTCCGAAACGGCCAGTTCCAAGGAGAACGTAGCCCCGACTCGGAAGCCCGAACGTACAGATTCCGAAACGAGAGAACCGAATCGAAGATCCCCAGTTTTGGAGGGTGAACTCGGCAAGAACGGAGTGGGTTGAGGATCCGAAAATTCTTGCTACGTGACTGTCTTCCAGATCTCATCCAAACCCTCGAAAAATTTCTCCACCTAGAGCATAAACTGGCGCAGCTCTGGCCACCCAGCAGCGTCCGTAGTCGACCATTTATTTCTAACAGCGCAGAGCAACCAACCCCCATCCCCTGAGCGCACGTTCGCGCGCTCCTAGATGCATATACACACGTGTACAGCCTTAACGACATTTCCTATTCACCGAGCAACGGTTACTCGCCAACTACAGAGGAAAGCTTTTTCAAAGTAAGGGGCCCGTCATACCAACGCCCGTTATTTAATTTAGAAGTTCCTCGAGTGGGACTCGCGAACCCAGTGTTCTTCAATTACGAATGAACCGAGCCACGTTCCTCTCGTGTTATTTTCCATGGAACATCGATATTTGTATATTTTTATAAAATGTATTGTGGATTAGGTAGCAGCCAGCGCAAGTTAATATATAGAGTTGGGCATAATTTATAGTTTTTGTATACAAATGTTGATTTACTTTTACCTACCAATGTCGCGTCCCTTTTTTCGCACGCGATCGTGGCTGGTCATTGAAGATGGAACGCGATGTTGATTAAGTTCATCGACCGCTGAAGCCCCCGGTGTTTCCAAGAAATATCGTCGACGACGATCGCGTAAACATCGGTCGTCCTCGCAGACGTGGCCCAATACTACAAGCTTGATTACGTGCGAGTCAGTCCGTGTTAGGTCGTTCTTCTGTTCGCGTCGTCGTTTCTTCGTTCGGGACCTCTGGTTACTCGACCAAATTTACAAACGTACCGTAGCAAACAAATTATCCACGAGATCTTGTTCGTTCGTTCGTTGGTTCTCTCTCTTTTAACCACGCTATCGTGTTTCCATCTGTGTCTGTGTTTGTGTGAGTGCGCATCTCTGACGGTTACTTGGGTGAGCGTACTCGTGTCTGCTGGAAGGTGGGAAGGGGAAATTCTCAAGTGCAAAGTCAAAGTTCGTCGATTCACTTATCCAGGCCGGCAGGCAGGCAAGCAGGCAGCAGTCAGGCCGGTAATCGACGGTAGGTAGTAAATCAAATTTCAACTTTAATAGCCCTCGAAACTTATTCGATTCATTTATGCCTCGCGGAGCGACCGCGCTGCGCGATAATTCCGTTTCCCTCGATGCCCAGCCTGAAAGAACGGACCCTCGCTTTTCGTCGACCTGTCCTTTTGGAACTTATTAATTCGTCGCCTCGATCGTTCCCTTCGCGCCCCATCGATTTTGACGTTGACGTAGCTTAACGATTAACCGATAGGGCGTGGCCCAAATCTACCCCGGTTTGTACTCGAAACTTTGCTTTAACCTTGGTCGAAAGTTGACTGGAATACTTTTAAAAATAAAAAAGAAAAAAAAGAAAAAAAAGAAAAAAAAGAAAAAAAAAAAATCGCGAGACCTTGCGAAGCGAGAAATTTTAATCGGACAGTTGTGGGTTAGATACACAAGATCAAACGAAAAGAAAAATATTTTTCCCCTTAGCGAAGCAAGTTTAATTAAAACCTGGTTGACTTTAATCTAGATTTATGGCTCCTCACGATTGTATCGCGGGTAAATCGCTTCGAATCGTCGGGGCTCGCTTGGTAATAGCGCCAGGAAAATCGACGAGGGAGCGGAAAGTTAGTTTCCTTGTTTTCTAAATATGCAGCGCAAACTTTGTTGCCGCGAAACGAAAGTGATGCATTTTCCGGTCTAATTAAAAGCCGACTAAACGTCTGCGCGATAAATAAACGTGATAAGTTTACGTAACTGGTGAACATTCGTCCGTTGGGAATTGCTACTTTCCACGAAACGGTCGAAATTTCGGGAAGCAACGCAGACTTTCGTTTCTCACGCCTTTTCGTTCAACATCCCCATCAAAGTTCGGGTGTATTCCTAGTTTTAAAACTAAGAAATACGCAACAAAGCTCGCTCTCGATAATATTAACGAGTCATTGAAAACGAAAAAAAAAAAAAAAAAAAAATAAATTCTTTTCGTATATTAAATTTTCAAAAGCAGAAAAATGAATATAGATTCAAAGAAATAATTTATATTCAGGAATTACTTTATATCGATCGAGATAACCCGGCAAAAGCTCGGCTTAATCAACCGCCTGTTAATCAATCGAATCTCGCTATCTCTACAATTTTATAAGCTATCCAGTGAATTTTTATTTTACATCGGACCAGATAAAGCGTCACCGAGCACAGTGACACGAATTCACCGATTCCGCGCCGTGATTCGGGAAATTAAAGCTTCAGCGGGAACGGTAGCTGCGAAATTAATCAAAGGCTGGTAATCGGCTGGAACCGCGGGCATTCCCGAAAAATTTTTCATCTCGGTAATAGCCCTTTATCTTGCAGCTCGACCGCAAACACCGTCCTCGCGAATGCTCGACTTCGCTTTTCCCTGCCCCTTTGCTCCGTAAACGGATTAAAGTAATTTAACTACGGTCGTGTATCATCTCGAGCGCTTTCCATAATGTTTATTAGACGAATATAGTCCCGAAGGGTGGGAGAAGCGGAGTCTTGCAAGACGGCGTGCCGCAGATCGTAAATTACCGACGATGAATTACGAAAATATGTCGCGAGCCAAATTTCGGCATAGTTCTACTCGGGACACCGTTGCGGAGGAGACTGTGGACGAGAATAAATGGTTAGATGCTCTGAAATTAATTGAGACTTGCTCGAGATTACGTAAAATATTAGGGGTCGCGTGAAGAGTGTCGAGTTACTAAATAATTGAGAAATTTAGCACCTTTAATAGGAATTTATTTTTTATCGAAACGAAAAGGAACATAGTTTCCGATCTATTTTATTTATTTATTTATTTATTTTATTTTTCAATCCGAAAACACGTTTAGAAATTCCACTTGTAGCAACTCGACTCTGAATTAAAGAGGGAGAATGGTTCGATCAGAGGGTGGGTTCAATTAAGTGTTCCTTGCATCATCGTGCGCTTTGTATCGACGCGATCAATTAGACGGCTCTCGAGGGACTTCATTTTCGGTTCCAATTAATTGGACACCGGCCGGCGGAGGCATAATAACACGGCCCTGGAAGCTCTTTGAACCTCGTTGCTTTGGAGATCTTTATCGCCCTGTTCGGAACAACCGAACTAGAGGGGTCGAAGCGAGTTTCAGTGTCAACTCGCTTCACTTCGACGTATAATGCTTGCTCGTTGTGTTGTATTGTCGATATCAGCTGTACATACGTGCTGCTGGTCCTTTGTGACTCGCGGAATAACTTGATGCCGTTATTTTGTCGCTTTTCTAGTTATACGCAAAATTTGTCTCTGTAAAAGAGAAAAGAAAAAA